>JAGFMF010011865.1:6215360-6288448 GCA_019455555.1 Galemys pyrenaicus | reverse complement strand
AGAGTAAACATCTAAAGGCAATAATGGGGGGGGGGAGGAGCTAGTAGGGGAGGTCAGGGGTATCTTCAGATCCCTTTCCCGCAAGGAAGTTTGCTGTTAGGATAGAAGGATGAGAAAGAATGAACCACTTCGAGAAGCTGGAAGACGAAGCGGGGAGAGAACCAGGCATTCTCAGGCTGAGGGGGTGGGAGGGCCTTGCTCTGCAGAGTGGCAAGTGTAGGATTGTCGATGTGAGACCCAGTCTCAGAGGATCTGGTGGGGTGAAGGCAGTGAGCCCCGGATGGGGTAGGAGAGCCTACTCAGTTTTAAGGGCATGTGGGACTGGTGGCACAGCTCTCTCCCCTGGGATCTCTCCTTTGTTCCTCCTCGTGGTTGGTTGTTTTTTTTTTTTTTGGAAGGGGGTCAGGTTCATTATGGTGGGTTTTGTTCTGGCAAGTGTTCTTAACCTGGGCTCCACAAATAAAAATTAAAGGGTTGTCAGCGTGGATGAGAACAGCAGTCACATCTTCACGGTCACTAGCCTCTAGCAAAAATGTACCAGCATCAGCCATGTCAGCCATACCTGGGACTTTGTTGTCAGTGTCAATCAGGTGGCTTCTTATCACATTACAGTGGCCCCCCACAGCTCAGAATCCTGTTTGTGTTCACCAAAGCTTTGAAATGATGGTGGGTGGTAGACTTGCTGCTAGGTCTTATTATTAAAAGCATTAGTGAAGAAACCCAAATGTACAATGTTACTAATCTGTTTCAATATTTGATAACTGTTTTAATATCATTGACTTCTTTTGGAATCCTTTGTCTTTTATTTTAGGCCTTAGAAACCTTGTTCTGAGAAGGGGTTTCTCCCTGTCTTCAAGCTGCAGGGGAGAGTTGGGGTGAGGGCAGATACAGATCAGACACCCCCCAACTGCCTGGCACCAGCAGTGTTAATAAGCCCTGCCTCCAGGCTGCTTGGCAATCCCTTTTTGTTTCACTAGAGGGAGCACTTGCTTCAGACTCTGGGAGCAGTGGACTCAACTGCAGGGGTTGGAGATTGTTTGGAAATAAAAGCAATTCAGATGCTTTTGGGGGACATTTCCAGAAACTGGGGTGTCAGAACCCCAATGTTGTTTGATCCAGACCAGCTACTTCTCCCTGAGTGGGTTTTAAGATTATCTCCTTGAAGATGAGGGTTGGTGTACAGCCCTGGGCCGTGCCTAGGGCAGTTAAGTAAGCACACTTTGACTTGTGACAGCTTAAAAACTGGCCCCAGGGTCCTACTGACTCTGGTTCTACATTGTGCCACTTGCCCTCCCCTCAGGTTAGCCCATTGACCCTCCTGCCTTGGATGCTGGGAAAGTTGACATTCACTGGCTTTGCATTTCCATTCTGCCAGTCAGGTGAAGGCCCAGGGGAAAGGATTAGTGACTCCACAAATTATGGAGGTGCCAAAAGGGTTAGTGGGTGAGGGAAGAGCTGGGAAGTTTGAACAGCTGACGACAAGCTGAGCCTTGTACAACAGCTTGGGTCGGTGAGTTTCTGAAGAATTTGGAGACTTTCCCTGCTGAGGAGGAAGTGATTGGGCCTCCAGAGTACCTTTTGGGCATAAGGTAATAAGTTAAGTATTTCCCACCTTAATTCTACCAGATTCTGGTACACGCCACTCCTGACTCACACCTGACTGGGTTGGGACCTCTCTGTGGTGACTCCCTGCAGGTCTCTTGGTACCGTATCTTCCTGCTCTAGGATTTCCACTAAGTCAGTTTCTCCTGAATGGTCAGGGAACCTAGAATGAGAATCCCTGAGGCGCTTATTCTTAAAATGGACATTCCCAGGCCCACCTAGTTCTCCTAGAGTCAAGTCTCTGGGGCAGGGCCCAGGCATCTGCATTTTCACACATTCTCTAGGACCAAAGTGTGTGGTCCTTGGAGCAGCAGCAGCAGCAGCCGGCCTGACCAGGGGACCCATTAGAAGTGTAAATTCTCAGCTCTGGCTTCCAGGTCCTGCCCCAGACCTACTGAATCAGGAGCTCTGTGGTGGGGCTTAGCAAGCTGCCTTGCAGGGCATCCTGTTTGTGCAAGTTTGACGAGCACCCCCTAGGGGATTCTGATACACAAGGTTAAGTCTCACTGCCTCAATGATCCAAGTATTGTGTGCCCCCACCACAACTTTTCTGAACAGTCACCAGAGATCCAACTAATACTAACTACCTAGCCTATGTGAGATGCAGTGGTGTGCTCTGAACAGCTGTTTCTGTCGAGCATATCTGCTCCTTTAGCTGTCCTATTCTTGCAGTGCTCCTGTAGTGCAGGGAGGGTCTGGCATTTCCTCAGTGGAGGGACACTGAAACCTAGAAGGGTCTTGATCTGTACAGACCAAACTTGGATTCTTTGCCTTGCAGTCCCTTTCTGCATGCTACTGGCAGAGGACTGGCTCTTTTATGCTCATGGATGACAGTGGCTCCTTACCCTGTCTTAGTCACAGGCCAGGTATCTCGGTCAGCCCCACGAGGTACTTGGAGGGTAGAGCCTGGCCTAAGTAAGCTCACAAGCCCCTGAGGCTAGAAAGTCGACAAGATGGACCTTCCACATGAGCAGCCAACTCAGGCCATCCTCCACTTACTGCCCGTCAAATAGGATAGAATACAGTTGCATCTGTCAGGTACCTGAATAAAGGCTAACCTGACTTGGACCTGCATTCAGTGATTGACAATGGGGAGTCACGTATCCATGGTCATTTTGGGGCTGCACCACACAGATGTATCTTCTGGGCAACTAAGACTTGCAGAAACAGGAAATGGAGTTGTCTCCTGTAGAGGGCACTAAATATGGGATGGCATACTTGTGAGGAACTAAACCTGCCACTGTCCTCGACCCCGAACTTCTACCTTCTCTGATATTCCCCATCCCTTGAATGACATCACCACCCACTCACTACCCAGACTAGATATCTGAAAGGTAATCGCTGACCCTTCACTCTTCTCTCTGCCACATGCAAACACTGAGCAACTCCTATCTGTTCAACCACTTGATTAATTCTCAGATTCATTCTCGGTTACTCCTGCTTTCGTTCAGATCACATTGTTCCTGAGCTGGTCTACGGTAATGTCTCCTCACTGGTCCGCCTGCCTATAGTCTCTTCTTGTATCCCTCTGCAGCCAGACACTGAACTCTGGTCCGTCAGTTTGAAGTGTGATCTGAGGACCAAAAAGCCTATGGAAACGACATAGAAATACAGATACACAGGGCCGCAGACCTACTGCGTCACAACCCACCTTCCAACAAGACCTCCAGGTGATTAGTGAAGTCCAAAATATGTACCACCCAAACAATTCCTCATGAGCTGCCTGGCATTTCCTGTTTGGCCTCCCTCCCATATGGTAGTACAGTGATATTGAACTTCGTGATGTTCTTGGACATGCTGGGTTATTCATTCTTTCAGCAAATATTTACTGATCCTCTACTCTGTGTCAGGCACTGTTCTAACTGCTGTGAATAAAGCCATGAGCAAAGTAGATAAATATCCTTTCTTTCATGGAGCTTACATTTCTGTAGAAGGAGATAGACAGTAAAGAGAAAAGTAAAACATACTGTTTAATATTATATTTATCACCACGTGATGTTAAGTGCCATAGAGGAAGCAATAAAGCAGGGTAAAGGGCATAGTACTGTGGACTAGATGGAGGAAGCTGCAACTTTAATTGGGGGTGGCTTCATCTAAAGGGGAGACCCACGGAGTTTGTGGCAGATGAGTGAAGTCTTGTAGGCAAGGAAGTGGGCTCTTGGGTATTTGGGAGAAGACTATGGCCAGGAGATGAAATAATACAAGTAAAGGCCCTGACGCAGGAGTATTTTAACAATATCGCAACAATAGCAAGGAGGTCATTGTGTCTGGAGCGTGTGAAGGAAGAGAATGTAGTAGAAGATGAGGTCAGAGAGGGGATACAGGCAAGGGAGCAGATCATATATAGGGTCTTGGAGACAACCGTAAGGATGTGATATTTTATTCTTAGGGGGGCTTCAGGTCGTTGGAGGATTGTGAGCAGAGGACTGACATAATATGATTTAATTTTTCAAGGGATTACCCAGTTGTTATGTTGAAAGTAGACTGTAGGGAAAGAAAGATGGCGATGTTTATAATCATCCAAGAAATGATAGTGACTTGGACTATTTTACTAACAGTATAAGCAGAGAAAAGTCATTGGATTGTGGATACATATTGAAAATACAGCCGGTAGGATTTTCTGATGGGTAGATATGAGAGAAAGAGAGGAGTCAAGAATGATGCTAAGATTTTTGACCTGGATAACTAAATGGATGAGCATTTATTGAGATGAGGCGGACTCCTGCCCTTTTGGGGGTGGGGAAAAGAAAATACTCTTTCAGTTATCTGTTACTGTGTAACAAGCACTCTTGAAACTTCATGGCTTCAAACAAGAACATATTTCTCACAAATGCCTGCATTGACTGGGATGTTCTTTGCATGGACTGAATATGTCCCCTCCAGAATTCATAGGTTGGACTCTTAATCCCAGTGTGATGGCCATCAGAGATGGGGTCTTTGAGAGTAATTATGGTTGGATGAGGTCCTCCAGGTGAGATCCTTGTGAATGGGCTTAGTGCCCTTATAGGAAGAGGCCAGAGAACTCCCTTACCCCTTCCTCCATGTGTGGATGCTGCAAAAAGATGGCTATGTATGAACCAAGAAATAGGTCTCCCATGACCTACCTGCTAGCACCTTGAATTTGGGCTCCTTAGCCTCCAGGATTGTGAGGAAATACATGTCTGCTGTTTATGCCATCCAGTATATGGTATTTTGCTATGACATCCTGGACTGATTAAGACCTTTTCTTACTGGTCCTAACTGGGTTCAGCTGGGACAGCGGGGATGACTGGGTCTCACTCTACACAGGGCCTTTCATGGCATGGGTGTCTCGGGGCATCACTCCAAGAGGGCAAGCCCTGGTCACAAGTATTTGTTAAGCCCCTCCCTGCACCTTTATGACAGTGTCCTATTGGTCAATGCAAGCTCCTTGGCTGCCATGTTGTGCCACAGTGAAATTAGTCCAGGAGAGGAATATTCAGGCATGTGGGTGCTGGGAGGAGGGTGTGATTCACTGGGAACAGTACTGTAATGATCTAGTACAGAAGCCAAAGTCAGAAATTTGGGTTTAAGTATGAGATGCCGCCTAGATATCCACATCTAGATTTTGGTTAGCCTGTGAGTATTTGGAGCCTTGGTGGGTGGAGGTATCAGTTCTGGGGTCATTAGCATGTAGATCATATTCAAGCCACGAGTTTGGTTGAGATCACCTAGTGGATGAAAGTACAAATTTTCCTCAGTTTACCATAGGGCAGCATCCCCATAAGTGAACTATAAGTTGAAAATACCGTTAAGTTGAAAATGCTGACAGCACAGTACATGGTGGAGTATTGGATGTTTATCTTCATGTATGTGGCTGATGGTAGCTGGGGCACACTGTCGCTGCCCAGATCACTAGCCTGGGAAGAGAGAGAAATTCAGAATTTGAAGTATGATTCCTACTGAATGCAGATCAATTCCATGCCATCATAAAGTTAAAAAATTGTGAGTCAAACTGCTCTAAGTCAGGGATCTTCTGTATATAGAGAACAGAAAAAGGTTCTGATCTTCTCCATTATTCCCAAGTCAGAGAGATGAGGAGGAACCAGTAAAAGAGATTGAGAAGAAGCATGAGACAAGGAGAAATGCTAAGGGAGAGAGCAGTGTCCCAGAGAGAAGCAAAGGATGTTTTGAGAATGAAAGGATCGGTAAGATGAGACCTGAGAACTGACCATTTGATTTAGCGATGAAAAGTGCATGTGTGACCTCGATGAGAGTGGTTTTGGTGGCCTGAAGGGGGAGGAGCCTGATGAAAGTGATTTAAAAGATAATGGGAAGAGAGGAATTATAGACAGGGAGTATAGACAAGTGCTCTTTGGTAAAAATGCATGCGCCACATGTGTAATTTCATACTTCCTAAAAGTCACCTTAGAGGGGGTAATGGTAACAGGTGAAATTAACTTTAATAATAGACACTTCCTGTATCTTATTTAACCCAGTATATCAAAGATATTATCATTTCAATATGATCAGTATAAAATAATTACTAGTATATTTTGTGCCCTTTCTAATCCAGTGTGCGTTTTATGCTAACAGCTCATCCCAATTTAAACTAGCCAGATCTCAAATGTTCAGTGGCACACGTGACCAGTAGCTGCCATTTTGGACAACACCAGTTTAGACAGTTCTTTTCAAGGAGTTTTGCTGTGAAGGGGAGCAGAGCAGCAGAGTGGTTGCAGGGGGAAGTGAGGTCAAGTGTTTGTTTTAGAATGGAGCTATTATAGTGCACTTAGTTTATGTGCTAATGGGAATAAGCTAGACAAGAAGAAATTGTTGATTTAAGAGAAAGAGGAAGCAGTTGCTGGAGCGATAATTGCATAAGTGAAAGGGAGTTGGGTCTTGATACAGTGGGAAAGGCTGGATCCCCAAGATAACAGGGGTGAAGCCAGAGTCTATTGGGCACCGATGTAGATAGGTGGTTAGTTGTGGTTATGAGAAATTGTGGAAGTTTTTATCTGATCCCCTTTTTCTCAGTGAAGTAGAAATCAAGGTCATCATTTGAGAGTGAGGATGGGAAAGAAGTATTGAAGATCTGAGGAAAAAGGAGATGTTAAATTTTGGCCTAAGAGAGTGAGAATGGACAGGGGGTGTGATTTGATTGCTTGGCAACATGAAGGATGCACTCGAGGTTTTTTCGGGTTACAAGTTTGGAGTGAGAACAGTCAGCTCTATTTTTTCTGCCACCATTTTCAGCTGTGTAGGTGCCAGCAGAGAGGAGGAGGGGATGGGAATTTAGCCAGGACTGATTTTTATCCAAGATTGGCATGCCTTTGAGAGGAGCAATAGTGTTGAAGGTGTACGCCAGGGGTAATTAGAATGATGGGCCATGGAATTTGAGGAGGAAAGAGGGAGCCGTGGGGAGCATTCAAACAATGTCAGTACCCAGTACCGATGAATCAGATCCTATTGAAGTCAAAGAAGGGGTGGGGCTGGGGTTAGAGGGAATAGGTTAGAAAGAAAGAAGTGGTGGTTGAAGAGGAAATGCTTGACTCGGAGGCTGTGGAGGGGCTGATGCCATCTATCATTATAAGGTCTCAGGCACGGCTGTGAGAATGAGTAGCTGACGAGATCATTGAGGAGAACTGAAAGGCCAGGGGACTGAGAGACCAGGCGACTGCTGGCAGGTTCATCTAGGCATATGTTGAAATTATCAAGAAGTATAACCACGGTTTTGGAGAGGGTGCTTCCAGTCAGACACTGATATCTCCAAGTAATACTGTGGCTCTCGATCCACATGACCATAGAAGGGCAGGTCATCAGATGGTACAGTGTGTGGTCGTGGGGTTTGCGGGAGAAAGGAGGACCAGTGGTCTGGAAACAGCAAAGCCAAGAAAGAAGTTACTATTGTACCTACATGGGCCAAAGGAGAAAAGCCTTTAGAAGGCTAGAGATGAACCAGGTTCCTTGTAAGGAGGGGTGGCTGCTCGGGCAAGAGTAAAAGAATGAAGGGGACATTCAGAGAGGTGATTGACAACCTTGGGAATTTAGCTAATGATTTTTCTGTGACTTTGCATGTCTGTTCCTTGTTTTGGCATTCCCTTCCTTACTTTGTGCACCTAGAAAATTTTTCTCTACCATTTACCACCCTGCACCTGCATGGCTGATTCCCAGCTACTGCTGTAGCAAAGATTAGGAGTGGTCATCAGCATGTAACTGCAAAACCCAGTGGAAATGTTTATCTGTACTGTACCTCACCAGGGACATATATTCCCAGGGCAATTTGCTGCGATGATGACAAGAGGGAGGGGGAGAGGAGGGGGAGGGGAGGGGAGGGGTGGGGGAGGGAAGGGGGAGGGGATGTTCTGGCTCCACCTAGTCCAATACGGTAGTCCCTACCCACATATGAAACCGAATTTCTAATCTTATTTAATTTTAATCCCTTTAAATATAATTTACCAATAGGGGTGGTGGTAACCTTTAATCTTATCTTCAGGCTTTTCTTAGGGATCTCCTTGTGGAAGCTGTTGCTTTTTTCCCAGGCAGTTTCCTGCATCCTTTTGTCTCATTCTGTGAATTCTTCATTGAGCTTATCAACACCCCAAGCTCTGTTTTTAGGCCATTTCTATCTCCTGAGCTCTAGACCTGGACACCCCAGCCAACTGGAGATGACTTCGTAAATACCTCCAAGCATGGCCCAAGCTGAACTCATCTCCCTGCTAGGTCAACTCTTGTCAGTCACTGAAGTCTTCGGCTTGGAAGTCAACCTAGACATGTCCTTCATGGCCAACAGATTGCCAAGTTATCTGCAGCGCCACAGCACTGTCTGAACCAGTCTTCAGGCTCGTCCTTCTCCATCCAGCATCTGCTGCCAGAGCAGTCTAGTTAGCCGAAACGTGAATCTAACCTTGCCCTCTTCCCCACTTTAAGCCCTTTTCTGTGCCGGCTCCACATGTAGGATAAAGACCAAGTTCCCTGGCATGGAAGACAAGGCTCTTCATGGCCTGAGCCCACCTGCCTGTATCTCTAGCTTCACCTCTTACTCATTTCCCCTCCCACTTCATGCTCCAGTAACACAGACCTGCTTATAATGACATGCCAGCAGCACATCGCTCCTGCCTCCACGCCTTCCTCAGGCTGTGTCCTCAGCCTTCCTTCAAGCTTCCCCAACTCCTCTGTTCTTTCAGCTCACCTCAGCGGTCGTATTTTCCAGTTTCCTTTCCTCACTGTCCCCACTCCTTCCTGGGCTTTCCTTTGTACCATCTGATTGTTCACTTGCGAGCTGCAGTTAGTGCTCAAGGGTACAGGCTCCCTTTGCCTCTTTAGCCTGAGTCTCGCACCGAGTCTGGTGCTCATTGAGCATTCTGTCGATGAATGAACGAGTAACATAGTTGAAGGGAGCAGGAAGGAGGTTGGAAAATGGGATGCCACCCTGCCCAGTCTCATCTCCTTGGTGTAAGTCCTTCCTGGGTGGGACTGTAGGATGAGACAAAGGGCCCTGGGGAGGCCTCTGGGGATGGGTCTTTGCAGCTGGTGGCACAATTCACTTCTTTCCCAGCACTTATAAAGTTTCCTTCTGGCAGAAATCGATTTCAGAAAAAGCTATTATCTTGGTTTCCTCCTACCTTCAGAGCTGAAATACTTCTATCCTCCTGGGATAGAAGATGCTAGTAGAAAATGTCACATTTTTTTCTTAAAGTAGGAAAAAATGTTTTATGTGTTTAATTTTTCTAAAAGTGTTTAGTTTCTATTTTCCTTTAAAAGAAAACTGGTTTTCACTGGGATTATCCCAGGGGCCACATCCAGGTATGCAGAAAAAAACGAGAGTGATGTGTAGATACGTACAGTTTGTATGTGTCTCTGCAGACTGGGTCGCCTGTTCTCAGTGTGTTACCCTTTTTTATTTTTCAAAGAAATTAAGGATTTGATCATCTTTGCAGTGAAAAGAGGTAACAGGAGAGAAAGGATGGGAAACCAGAGTCAGAGCCCCCTTCCAGAGAGAAGACCGCCTCTTTACAAGAGTCCCCATCTTCTCCAGTTTTTTATGAGATTTTCCAGTCTTTTATGAGGTGGTTGTGGTTGCCATGATAAAAATAGCAGCTGCCATCTGTGTGCCAGCCGAGCTGCTGTATTTACTTTTCCGTATCTCTCACTCCACTCAGCAGCCTCTACAGGCACAATCTTCAGTCTATGCGAGGACAGTGGACTTAGGGGGCAGGGCGGTTTTCCCCAGGCCACCCCTATAGGCGGTGGCAGAGACAGGATTCAAACCCAAGATTTCCCGACCCTCAGGCCCTTGTTCTGAACCATGAGCCAGATTTTCCATCTTCAGTGTACGGTTTGATGTCCTGTCTTTTATATTTGCCACGACTAGCCAGGGACTTAGCCACACAGGTGCATAGTCTGGTCGTCATTTGAATGGCCATGGACTGTTCCACAACCTTGAGGTGCTGTGGTTTACTCAACTTACCTGCCTGTTTGGTTTGTTTCCAGCTTTTAACAGTCTAAGTAGCACAGGTGTAAAGATCTTTGTGTAAATAAAGGCAGTTTGTTGAGTTTTTTTTAAGTATTTGATGGTAGTCCTCAAAGTAGTCGTATTGAGCCAAAGAGTTAGAGTTTTGTGATTTTCCAGAAAGTCTGTGCCATTCACTTGCCCGGGCAGTGATGGTTTATTCAGTGCCTACTGTGTACCAGCTGCTCGAGGTGAAGAGGTGCTTCAGAGAAATAGCAGGGTGAGTGGATGAATGTTGCAACACAGAACGAATGGTGTACTAAAAAGTGGAGGTTAGGGCGAGTGAGAGCACTAGAAATCATAACCCTGGCAGTGTCTGGGTGTTCATTCTCCCCTATAGCATAGGGCAGAACAAGGTCCGACTTGAGGGCAAGTTGGTGGGGGAGGAAGAGGATGAAGAACCAGTTGCCCAAGGTCAAGGCCGCCTCCCAGCTTTCCCAGGTCTGTGACTGCTGAGCTGCCACCTGGTGGAGGCCCCTTCCCCAACTTGCCTCTCATAAGGTCTCCACTGGCCCACAGGGTCTGTCCTACTGTCCAGCTGCCACGAGGGGGCGCCAAGCAGAGGCTGGAGGGAAGGACACCCGTAGAAATGGCTCAGGGGCTCAAGGAGAGCTGGAGACCTGGCCGAAGCACTAGCCTCCTCCAGAGCCTTTGATCCCTCTTCCCATGAATGAGAGTGGCCCAGTTGGCACTGATTTAGCAGACGAGAAAGCACACACAGTGCAAGTGCGTTGCCCAGTGCCTTCCACAAACCAGGTGCTGTGCTCAATGCCAAAAACACAGAGACCAGTCCCTTGCGGTTCGTAACTCCGAGCTGCTCTCCCCTAGATGAACAGATAGAAAAAGAGAAGGTACGACTTGGGGTGATGGAAGCCTGGCCGAGTGATAACAGGAACATTAAGGACTGAGTCTCCAGGCAGTGTCTTTAGAGCCCAGGGCAGTGTTTCTGTGACGTTGACTGGCATTGCCTCCCAGCCTCAGTTTCTTCATCTGTTATATGGAAGAATGAGTTGGATGCTCTCTAAGAATCTTTTAGCTCAAATGTGCTTCAGTCTCCCATTGCCCCCTTTGTCACTCCCCCCACCCCACACACACTGCCCTGTGATGTTCATGGCATTCTGCCTCTAGCTGCTTCCTCTCTTTGGCCCTATATGCTTCTGTGACCTTTGTTGCTCTTATGTGCTTATGCACCTACATCTGGAATGCTCGGCTTCTCACTTTGTCTCTATTTGAGTTTGTGATTCAATAATAATACAAATTCTTAAATCCCAGATATAGCACAAATAAGCATGAGCTAATTAAACTCGCTCATGTCCTCTATCCAGCAACCCAGGAAGTAGGCAATGGCATCCCATTTTATGGATGAGTGAAACTGAGTCGAAGAGATGTGGAGACTTACCCAAGGCCCTAAAGTTGCTAAGAGACAGAGCCAGAGCTAGCGCCAGGATTTGAAAACCTGCATCTGCTGGGCCCCAGTGCCCACACTCACCCATCACACTGCATTTCCCGGACTGCATCTAGCCCCCAAGAGACATTTTAACTTAGATATTCCACAGACACCTCAATTTCAACATATCTGAATTGGCCCCATCACTTCCCTACTGTCTACATTAGTCTCCCTTTCCCTGTCTTCTCCATTGGATTAAATGGCACCATCAACACATGAGACCTCTGAGGGGGCTTTCTTAGCTCCTTCTTCACCTTTCCTCTCCACCACCCAATGTTCCACCATGTCCTGCTGATTTGCTGCTTCTTTTCTCCCACCCCTGTTGTCTTCAAAGGTCATTCTCTTGTCTCCTTAGGACCCTGTAGGGGTCTGCTGTTCCATCTCCCTGCCCTGGCTCAGTGCGCCCCAGCCTACCTCTGCACACCGGCTGGGCTGATCTTTCTCCAGTGCACATCTGCTCTCATCACTGTCCTGCTTCAAGCCTTCGACTTGAAGTGCTACGTGGCTCACCACCCACAGGCCGAAATCCACACAGAAATGGATTCTGCTTGGTGCATTGAGCATTCTTAAACATTTTCAATTTGCCAATATTTAAAAATCAGGAAATTCTGCATGAAAGTTTGTTGTTCTGGTTTCTCTTGTAAAAGTGAAAAACAACTGCCAGCTCTGGCCCAGGCCTCTGCAGGGCAGTGAATAGCTGGATGGAGCCAAGTTGTGGTTGTCCTTTTTACAAGGGGTGTGGGCTTTCCAGGTGGCCAGTATCCAGCTCTTAGGCCCTGGCCACTCCTATGTTCCCAGTTACCTGCTTGAGACCGGATGTGTGACCTCTAGTATGGGATGAGACCCAAAGTCCTCAGCATGGCCCCTAAGTTACTGCTTAGATCAGGCCTGTCCTGCCAATCTCTGAATCTCACTCCTCCTCAGCACCCCCCTGTGCTCTCCCATATGGTCCCCTCAAACTCTAGGTGGCCTTGTCCGCACGCATGAGTACCTTCACTGCCAGCTGCTGCTCTGTGATACCTAGGTCTCTCCCTAGGTGCTGCTGGTCCTTCAGAACTTTACTTCATGCTCCTCCACTGAGGCGCCCCTGTTCCCTTACGTCCCCTTCCCAAGCCAGTCTTTGCACCCGTCACACGAGGTTCTGACTATTGTCTGGCTTGTCTGCCTCCCCTGGCAGCCTGCGAGTCTGAGGCCTTAGAGCGCCTGGCTTCTTTATTTCCTAGCCCCGAAGCTTGGCACAGGGCTTGCAATACCATGGGTGCCTGATAATGATGCCTGCATGAGTTGGTGAAAGAGAGTTAAGGAAAGACTACTCCAGCATCCACCTACTTGCTGGGGGTGGATGTTTCTCCAGATCCCTTTCACTCTGGAGCCCCTCCCCTAAGTCCCACTCAGCACTACCCACAGTATCATGTAAACTCTACTTCTGCTCTGCCAGCTCTGGAACACATCCACGCCAACTAGAATGGAACTTCCTAGTGCAGGGAGAAGGAGCAGTTGTCCTTCTTGTTCTTTGTGGGGAGGGAGTTTTTCAATTGTTGAGAAACAGTGCAGCCACTGGCTATGACGCATTCCTCAGCTGTCTGGGTAATGCTGGTGTGCACTGAACTCTTACCTTGTGCCGCTGCTGAGAGCACGCTGCTTCCCTTCACTCCTCATGCCAAGTCCAAGAAGTGGGCAGAACTGTCATTGCATTTGACAGACCAGTAAACTGAGATCCAGAGAGAAACATTTCCAGGCTCATACAACCAGGACGTGGTCGAACACAAATTTGAAACTAGATCTGTGTGATGTCAGAGTTAACATCTTCAACCACCGTTCCTTTCTTCCATATTCCTCAGTGGTATTTATCTTTAGAAAAGTTGGAAATGATGAAAATAAATGTGGCGACTATGGGTACGTGGTAATACATAGATATGATATATACACACATCCAGCAAGATCCCACTTCTGAATTTAAGAAGGAAGAAGGGAGTGGGAGGAGAAGGTACGGGAACCAGAGATCAAAGGGCGTTCGCACAGGAGCTTTGGCCCAGGTGAGTAAAGCGAGCACACCTGCAGAAGAGTGCCCTGAATTTATATAGTTCGGTGCATGATTGGCAAATCAGTAAAATTTTGAGAAAATGTAAATATTAAACAAAGGAAAGACAGATGCTCCTGAGACAGAGAAAAACCAACCAAGGAGACACGCCCGCGTGCTAGCTGTGGTTCCCTTTGAGCAGTAGAGCGTAGGAACGCATCTCTTCCTTTTTCTTGTTTCTGCTTTTAACATTCTCTAAATTGTCTTTAATGAGCATGTATTACTTTTCTAATCAAACAGATCTCTTTGTAATGTCCCCAGCAAGTAGATGGCAGAACAGAGGTCGGGAAGGGCTGCCTGAATCTCTAGCTAGTTAATCGGCAAGCCAGCAGGTGGCAGCTGTGGCCTCAGCACCTGCACCCTCCTGGGCCAAAGCAGGAGCCATGGGTCACCAGCGGGGTTTCTGGCTCACCTTCTCCTTTCTTCTTCTAGGTGCTTACACGCCGGAGCCTCTCAGCAGTTTCCAGTGGGCCCTTCTCTCGACTGGCCTCATGTTCTTTTACCACTTCAGCATCTTGCAGATCCTGGGCCTGGTAAGTTTGGTTCTATCCCCTCGGTTTGCAGCTCTCCTTAAATCTCGATAATCCCGGTTGGCGCTGGTGTATTGTTTTGTTTTGCAAATACAAGATACAAAAGGCCAGGATGTCTGGTTGTTGTGTCTGGGTTGATGATTTATGGTCCATAGCCTCGGCCTGTCCAAAGAGTTTTTGGAATCCTTCAGCAATAACTGTTTCTTTGATCCCTGGGGAGGCAAGGATGCCCTTCACCCATGGCCACTTGGGTCGGAAAATGGTTTGCTGTGGTCCCCACAGGGAGGTAGGACCGTACCCTGGCCCTGGGCCTGGGAGACGTTTCTGAGCTCCGGTTCATGCTGGGCCTGTTGCCAGGCCCTGAGCTGTGTGACCAGTGGCAGGATGGTATTGGGCATCCACGGCATTTTGGGGTGTTCAGAACTGGAGAGCGGAGGTTGGCTGGACTCAGTAGCTGACTTAACTCAAGCCCAAGATTGCTGAGTTGCATGGGTGGTTATTGGTGGCAAAGTGACTAGAAAGAGCTTCGGCTGTGGCTAGGAGTCGTCAGGAACCAAAGGTCTACCTCCGCTCTGAGTCACCTCACCTCTGTGACGTGGTACAAAACCCCCAGCCTCCCTAGAGGTGGTGAGGACTCGTCTTGAATGTGAATGGGCGCGAAGGGCTCTGAAGGCGGGTGCTGTGGCCGTCCTCAGGGTGGGAGTGGCATGACGGGTTTTGTGTCGCAGCAGCGTGAATGTAGCCTTAGCCATGTGTAGCCTTGCGTGACCAAGCAGGATGAAGGCATGTAACTGATGTCACCAGCACCTGTGTAGAGACAGTCACTTTCTCTTACCCCCTTGGCATGTTGCTCTGCTCTGGTTTGGCTGGGGAGTAATTTGAGTTCCTTGCCAATGGCGTGAAGGCTCCTGTGCGCTAGGAGGAAGCAGTGTGACCTTCACACCCTTATCCTCACCGCTCTCCGCTGGGATCTCTGGATTCCAGGGGAATCGGTGTCCTCATGTCACACCATACATACCATGCTCAGCCCCGCCCGCAGGCCTGGCTGAAGCCACACCTCCTACAAGGACGGCTGTGCTCACCCCATTCATCGCCATGACGCCCTCCCATCCTCCATGAGCCCATTCAGGTGCCACTTCCCTCATGAGATCCTCCCTGCGAACTCAACCCCATTCTGTCCAGAACTCAGATCTCCTCATGGTGCAGAGAAGCTGGGGATCGCCATCCTGTCTGAGGTCAGATATAGTTAGACTGATCACCCCAACTCGAGTGGCTGCCAGTTATGTGGAGGCAGGGACCAGGCTGTTGGCCACTCTTGCAACCCATAACAGCGCTCCGAGAACTAGGCACGTAGTCGGTCCATGCTTAGGGATGGCAGTGGGCTTTGAGCCCCGCCCCCCAGAAGACAAGACTGAGCAAAACCCAACGGCCTTCCCAGTGGATGAGTGCCCTGCCCCCAACACCATATCACCCTCAGAGGGCTCTAACCTTGGCCCAGTCAGAAAACCTAGGGGTTTTATGAGTGAACATAAACCCTTTATGAACAGGTGGGGATTTGCCAATCCCTCCTTGTCTAGTCCCCATTAGGTAGAGACGGCTGAACTGGCAGAAGCCAGAGAAAGCCCAAGGATGGTGAACGCTCACTCTACCTCCCTTGTCCCTGCAGGTCACCGAAGTGAATTTGAACAACATGCTGTGTCCGGCCATCTCAGACCCATTCTACGGCCCCTGGTATCGCATCTGGGCCTCGGGACACCAGACTCTCATGACCATGACCCACGGGAAGCTGGTCATCCTGTTCTCATACATGGCTGGGCCCTTGTGTAAATATCTGCTAGATTTGCTCCGGCTTCCAGCCAAGAAAATAGACTGAAGGTGCTTGTTTTTTTTTCTCCCTGAGGAAACAAGTCTTGACTTGACTTGGAGGAACACCCAGTTCTTGATGAAATCATGGGAGAGGGCAGTAGGATATTTGGTGTATTTCTTCTCTCCTCCTCTCTGTCTCTTTCTTCCACCATTCTTCCTCCCCTTGCTCTTCCCCCAGGACATCTCCTTGAGCCTGGGGTACCATCCTGAGGGCTAGATTTCTCCTTCTTCCCTTTGTCTCCTTCTTTCTGCTCCTAGTGGCCTTACTTGAGGAGATGGTAGTCAGTGTCTCTTTTATTCTGCTTGTTGGTGCTTTAACAACAGCTGGTCGAGGAGAAAGGGACAATGAGCGGGCGTTCCTTTGGCATCGAAGTGATGAGATTGGCTTGTGTTTCACTCCTCCACTGCCAGGGACCTCCAGGCTCATGCTGGGGTCCCCTTTTGTCTCCAGCCCAGCCCCTGCTGCAAGGGGACTGAGGCCTTGTTTCTATACCAGCGGCAAGTGGAGAGCCAAGGGATTTCCTAGCTCATGGCCAAAATAGAACTGGCCAGATTCTTCCCACTGGTGTCCCATGACTCAAAGCGAGCAGCCAACCAGCCACTCCCTTCAGGATGCTGCCTGAGGTAGCAGGCACTCCCTGGCCCAAGGACTACATTCTGTCATGGGGGTGGGAGAGCAGTTGCCATGGTTAATCCAGAGTGAGCCAAGTTCTAACGTCCACCACTAGTACCGGGCAAGAACCCGGGTAGGCTCTGCCTGTGCCGGCTGAGCACTGACACGTACCCCAGTCAAGAGTGAGTGTACACATTAATCCACAGAAGTGGTAACGCGACAAAAGTGGAGTTTGAATCATGTGCTCCGTTTTAGTTTAATGTCGATAGATGGCATTTCAATCTGCAATGACCCTTTAAAGTTCTCTCTTAAAAGGCAGCTTCAAGGAAGGATGAGTTGGAGTTAGGGGTTCTTGGGAGGGTTTTTGTCTGTTTTTCTTGGGGGGATTGTTTTTGTTTTTTGGGGGTTTGTTGACTTCTTTGTTTTTGGATGCTTGAGTCTGGAGAATGCTTGTTATCAAGGCCTGATTCCAGAGCAGCTCTGTAGAGCCATTTTATCTACAGTTGGTCTGTCAGAAGCCTGGGCTCGGGCAGAAAGAGCCGCTGCCAGTTTTCCCTCAGGGCAGCTGTGGTCTCTGTGGGCAGACTCAGTGCTGAGGACTTCAGCCCCCCACCCTGCCACCCCCAGATCCCATGTCCAGTTGAAAAGGCGGGCGCCAAGTTGTCAGTTCCCCACAGGTAGAGACTTAAGCACTCTGACGAGACTTGTTGAAAGATGTGAGTTCGGTCACGTGTAGGCCTCAGCAGCGTGGTGGTGGCAGGGCGTCTGCTAGACCTTGCTGGCTCTTTGGGCAGGTTTGCTTATGGACAGTAAGAAAGATGTTTCACTGACTTCCTTCGATGGGCCTCCCTTCCCGTCTGCCACCCTGGGTGCCCAGTTGCTCTGGACCCGTTCCAGTATTAGAAGCGTTACTACTGTATTAGGCCTGGGTAGAGCTGCTATGGCTCGGTGGTCATGATTTTAGCAAGGGGATTACAGGAGGCAGCAGCATTGCCGGGAATTATCACCAGACAAACCAAAACCCAGAGACACAAGCCTGGGAGAGAGGGCCCGCCCTGTGCCAGAGACCTGTGGGAAGTGAGGCCATCCACCCCGCGCCATGAGGAAGCAGGAGTGAGAACAGAGTACTCTCCCTCCACATGGGTTCCTGGCAACTTGTAGCCTTCACTTTGAGCTGTCTTTCAGGGCTTCACCCTCTTTTCTTAGTGCCTCTCACCCCATGGTTGCCCTCAGGAAAGGCACCTCTTGAGTGGCGCTGGCCACCAGCAAACCACAGCCTATGGGAATGGCTGATAAGGCAATGTGTGTGGCCTCCCCTGCCCTTGGCTGCTTTACAAAAGGAAAGGTTGGAAAGAAGTCACAGGTGGAGGCCCCAGGGCTTGTCCTGTTCCCTCCCACAACATGGAGATGCTGCAGGCAGATTATCTGTACCTCAGCTGGGGGCCAGCAGCCTGGGTAGGGGCCTGACCCTGGGTAGGGGCCTGACGCCACAGAGGCACAGCCACTCTGCAGCTGTCTTCCATCCCATCTTTGTGGCATGGCAGGGGTTGCCATTCAGCCCGAGCTTTTCCCACATTGGCATGCCTCAAAAGGCTTGTCTTGGCCCTAGCTAGAGCTCAGCACTCCACGTCTGGTTGGTACTTGTTGCTGCTCACAGGAAAAAGAAAGCAAGGGTCATGTGCCTGGCGTGGCCAGGCCAGAGCTGTCAGGGGAAGGGGACAGTGAAAGGGAGATGCCAGGCAGCTGCGGCCCAGGGTAGCTCAGAAACATGCAGGTGGAAGGAATGGAGTTGGTGCAGTCTGCATGCCTTAGGAGGAGCTGTGGCCTGTGCTTGAGGTGTCAGAGAGCAGCAGGCATCTGAACTACTCTGTGCCATGAGCCAAGTTCATGTAGAGAGGTAACCTGACCTGACCATGGCAGCCTACCTGGTAGGGTTGCTCCATACCAGTGGGTCTTGGCTTCCTAACTCCTCCCCACGGCTTTCCTGTTAGTGCCAAGGCAGTTCCCCAACCGCCCTGGCCAGATTTCCACATGCCCTTTGCCAGCATGTGGGAGCACTGTGTGTATCTGGGAGTGTGCTTGTAGGAGCAGACAGTTTCCTTGAAAACAGTCCCAGAAAGGGAAAGGAGCATTCCCTGGGGCCCCCAGGTAGCTTTGGCCAAGTATCTGAGGCAACAGGAACCATCTGTTCAGCTGGACCGCTCATAGCACCAGCTCAGAATAGTAGAGATGGCTGTGCCCGCTCGCAGGGCCCACCACGTATCTGGTTCTGTACACCAAAGATGGCTGCACCCACCTTCCTCCCAGAGTTGCAGGGACATGTTCCTGTCAGCCTGTGTGGAAACCAGACTTAGTCGTCCCATGTCAGCTTTCTCCTCAGACTTCTCATCATTCACAGAAGCTGCTTGTAGGGTGGTGAGGGTCACAGGGACGGTGCGGACCTTCCTCCCCCTCCCTCTGCCCAAAAGTCTTCTCTGGATTTGTAGACGTTGATCCAGAACCACCTGTCTGCTTCAGAAGAGGATTTTCTTAGTGGTTCCTACTGAAGGGAATGTAGGGAGAAGAGAAGAGCTGAGCTGAGTGGCACCGTGGGACGAGAGGCCGGTGCTGGTTTTGGTCAGTCCAGGGCAGCGGGCATGAAGCAGCATTTCTTGCAGGTCCTTGACTGATCCTTGTCAAGGCCACAGACTGGGGAGAGACTGCCCTGCCCCCCTGCCATGCCTTCTCAGAGGTGGGAAGGGTCTGTGAGAGGGAGTGAGCCTTCCTCTCCTGTATGTAGAGTGAGCCAGTGTGTGCTCAGGAAAATCTGGCCCCTTGCACTTACTCTTCTCTGTGACTTTTTTTCTGTACACTGGTTTGCTGCTCGTGGCACAAGACAAAATTTGTTTGGAGTAAAGCTATTGTTTTTGAAACTTGGGGTTTTTTTTCCATGTCAATTTCATATTCTATTTTAAAGAATTCCTCTATATGGGTGTCATGGTGGTGCGCAGAATAAGACAGGTGGATGTGTAATTTACTCTGCCAGAAAACTGACACATGCCGCGCCTCTCTTACCCACCCACCCCACCCCACCCCCAGCATTCCTCATTCCCAAGCTGGGGGTGTCATGTATTAGGTCAGCCCTCTATGTCAGCCCCGCCCCCAGTGACGCCCTCTAGAACCAGTCTTTGTAATCCCCAGAGTGGCTGGTTCCTGGGGCTTGGGGCTCAGTGCCACTTGACTCGCCTTGGGGCATTTGGTAATGTGGCTCTGTGTTCTGTAAATCCTCCTGCGTGTATGCAAATGGTTTCTGCAGTCACCTTTGGCAATCAGTGGTCATTAACACGTGTCCTAGCTTTCTGAATTGTAGTCTTTGGTGTTTCTGTGGTTGAAGATCCCTGACTGAAAAGAACCCTCCCTGTGGGACTTTGCTGTTACAACATTTTCTGCATTTACTGTTATTAAAGTGATTGATGAGCACCCAGGAGTTTTGGCCTTGTTTCCCAAAACCCTTGCGGAAGGCCCTCTGCTTTGAACAGGAGGTGATCGGCGTGTGGGTGCCGCACCATGAAGACCACCAAAGGGGGCTGGCTCTCAGCACAGCGTTGTATGGAGACACCAGTGACTGGGCATGAGGCCCTGATTTCCCCGCACTGCCTGATTCCACCAGGGCCGCCAGGGACCTCACAGCTCTTAGCACGGCTGGTCTGCTGGGCTCATTAGGTACGCTGGGCCAGGCTGTGTGACCTGGAGAAGATAACTCTGGAACTAAGATGATGGTCTGAACCCTTCATCACAAGATTCCTAAGGGCCAGCTCTGTGGTGATCCAGCTCAGACTGTCCCATAGTGTGTGTGGGGGGGAGGGGAGCAAGACAACACTGCCCCCTGGGAACACTTGGATCTGTGTGTCCAAGGCGACAAGCTGAGTAGCCCATGGGGACTGCCTAGCCTGGCTACCTTCACACAGGCAGAGATTCAACTCAGTCTTTTACCAGTACTGCTGCTTCTAGAAGGATTGCGGCTAGCCAAAGTGACCCCTCATTAGCCGGTAGCTGGGCACCCAGACTATGCATGAGGCAGGACCACTGCTATCCTGCTATCCTCGGCTACATAATCAGCAACTTGGGGTGGTTCTCTGCCACAAGTTCTCCCTCTGCAAAGCACTAGCCACAGCTGTGTGCCAGGCATGGTGCTAAATGTACCCACACACATTTTGTGATCCCCACAAAAGCCCAGCCAGCTGACTGATCCCTGTTTGGCAGGGAGAAGTAGAGAACTGAGGCGCACAGCTACTCATTTGAGGAACTGGGATGTGAAGCCAGATTCCTTCAACTCCAGAACGCACATGCTTTGCACGCCTCTGGAATGTTGGGAAACTGGGCAGACTCTTGAAACAAGGGGAGAGCGGGGCAGCGCTGTGAGAGGCCAGAAAGAAAGGTGAGACCGAGGACTGCGTGAAAGCAGAGGGGTCAAGCCCCTCTTCTCTTCTGCTGCCTGTAAGCCTGAGCCTGTGAGCCTCAGTGCAGCGCTGACAGGCTCAGGAGTAAAGGGAGTGAGTCCACAGGGCCAGCAAGAGCCCTTGGACAGAAAGAGGCTACTGGCAGGAGGGGAGGAAAGTTGATCCTGTGGCCTTTCCATGTGTCTTCCTTTTTAGCAAGAACCAAACACCAGTGACCTAGGCCATGGCCTTCTCTCCCCTGGCCTAGAGCATCTGCCCGGCCTACCTCCTGGCTCTGCTCTCTACCTCCTATTGCGCACAATGGTCTTTTTCAAATGCAAGTCTGACTGTTCACTTCTATGGGCTCTGTAAACATCTAGGCTTGTCTCCTTACCCCCAGGCCTCCAGAACTGCATGCACAGACTCTTTGCCGCAGCCATATTGTTCTCCACGTTTTCGTGCCACGCCAGGTGCCCCCTTTGCCTTTTTCTTTGTGCTGTTTTCTCAGCTCCCTCCTCTCCGTCATCATCCAGATGCCTCAGCTCAAGCTCAGCGCCACCACAAAGTCCTCTGAGCGGCAGTCCCCAGAGGTACCTGTCACTTGGTGGCTCATCTACAGGGTTCATCTGCCCCAGGGCTGCCATTTGCTTATCTTAGGTCATTCATCGTGACTCTCCTTCCTCCTTGACTCTTTGAGGGTGTGGGTGGGGTTGAGTCCATCCTCCAGCCCTTGGTTAGTGTTCTGTGAATAATGATCTCACCCTGCAAAGTGGTGGAGGCACCGTTGTTACCCGAGGCCAAATGTGACCTAGTCAGCTGTGTCCATCCCTTGAATTCTCCTGGATGGGGCCAGGCTCTTTGTATGCCTTCAAGTTCCCACCTGCCCATGGGTCTCCTTGTTGAGGGGTTCATCCTGCCTCTCTGCAGGCCTCTTTTTCGTTGGGACCCTGGATGAGGAGGCGGTGTGGTGAGCAAAGAGACTGGAGATCCAGTTTCTGTTCTACCTGACCCTTCCCTGGACCTTTGTGCAGGGATGGGCAAAGCATCCAATTGGCTTTGCATATCATTGGTAGCTCTTCATCCCCACCATTGTCGCCCCTCCATTCAGGGTCACACAGTCAGGGTTGGTGTTTGCCTGGCAAAAGCCTCACCCATCCAAGGAATGTGTCACCTGTTGCTGGGAGGGGTAGAGTCCCAGTGCATACTGGCTTTGGTAGGGAGCAGCTTGGGATGGTAGACCAGATCCCCAGTGAGTTCTCCCCTTGTTCTGATTTGCCAAGGCCAGCGAAGGAACTGGAGATACACAGATGTCAGTCTGACATATGTAATGGTTTATTAAAAGGATTTGTGGTTTGCTAACCCTGGCAACGGGCAAACTGACCTAATCCAGTGTCAAGGATTCTGTTCCTGCCTGTACCTGCTCCTCACTCACTCAGCATTTGCTTAGCGTCCATCCACATTGCACATTTAGGATGTCTGAATTGCTGGCAAAGGGGTTTGGGCCTCTCCCAGGGATGCAGTAGGGGCAGCTGCTCCTGTTGCTAGTTGATGACCCCGAGGACTTTGCCCTTCAGAGCTGCCCTCTGACTTCCGTGTGGCTCTGGCATCTCAGTGGCACACTCAGAGCAAGGCAGGTCTTAACTTTCTTAACAATCAGTGACGGGGCCACTAGCAAGAGCCACATAAGCGTTCTCCTTTCCAAGCACACCTCCCCAGCCCCCTTGGCTCCAGCCACCTCCTCTCCCTGGTGTCTCACCTATCTTTCCCTCTCTGTCCGATGGTCCTGCAGGGGTGCTGCCTGCTTTAGCTGTCCTTTCATCTGCTCCTTCCCTGCTTCCAGGAGCCCCACACCCTTTGTCATTACATTCTTAGAAAAGACCCTAAGCTCTCCAGTGTTCTCCCTAAGAATGTAGGGGCCTTTCTGCGTGCTCCAGAAAATAGGCTCAGAGTTCTGGAATGTTGGAGTGAACAAAATATTGCTAAAACAGGGGTTCATAAATTTTGCTGCATTCGAAAATCACCTGGGGAGCTTAAAAAACTCTCAATGCCCAGTCCTCACCCAAGCTCATAATTCAGAGAAAACTTGTTTTGTTTTGCTTTCGCTTTAATTGTCCGCATTCTGAGTCATCCCTTTGACCTGTCTAGTACCTTTTTAAAATGACGTTTTAAAGACATCCCAAAAGGTATGAAGAATAATATGTAAATCCAGCTTAAGAAAACAAATGTTACCAATACAGTCAAAGCCCCCTCACATCAGAGACTTGGAACTTGTTCCTCAGAGCTTCAAGGAGTCTGGGAACATGCCTTAGGGGCCTCCTGGGGTGAGGAATGGTGGGAAGGGGGAGAAGGGGTTACCTGACCTTTCCATTTGTTTTACCCAGAACAATTGCAATTCGATTCTGTTTTGTACACTGTGGTGGTGTAAATCATTCCATTGGGGAAAGGTTTAGAAGCCGCTCATTTACATACTCCCTTGTCCTGTTTCACCTCCTCCCAGACCACCATCTTTCTGCAGTAGTTGAAAAAAGCCTTAGGGGTCAGACAGCAGATGGACCTGCTGTCCCACTTTTCTGTCCCCTCTTTAGGTCCCAGGTACCTTGGCAAGTCCTATCACTCGGCACTCCAGGGTGTCTGTGAGGAGACATCCGGTGAAATAAATGGGTATGAGAGTGCTTGTAAACTCTAAAGTCCAGGCTAAACCAAAGGGTCCCCACTTGCACACAGTGTGGTTGCTATGCTGGTTCTCAGAGCACAAAGGTCGTTGACGCACTCACCTACTGTGTCTTAATGTGCCCCGTAATAAATAAAACAGAAAAGAACAACTAACTTGGAGCCATTCCGAGTCTGAGGAAGGTCAGGGACAAGGCAAGGCCGGGCTCAAGACAAGTTGAGGCAAGCTCAGACATGTCCATCACCCAGAAGAAAGTGAAACCACTCTGGCAAGCAGTGGTTTCCACCCATCACCACTTGACAAACTTTCTACCAATTAGAACTGCACTGACTAAAAACATTTGCATCAAATGGACCTAGCCCTCCCTCCTCCCACACCTCTTGCCTGTATACTTTCTCTCTCCACATACTCTTTGGCCTTTTGGCTTAAGTGCTCTTGAAGTATGCATCTTCCCTCTGCAGTCTTGAACCCCCAAATAAATGCTTACTGGGATAATTAAGCTGTAACAGCAATGTGAAGACAGGACAGCTGGAACCCCTCCTTGATCATGTGGTGGAAGCCTATGGTTGTTTGGGGGGATGGTAGTCTGTGAGTTGTCAGGAGAGATGATAGCTCAGTTTAAAGAAAATTTTCTGTATTTCATTGACCCTAATTCACATTTTTGTTTCACATTTTAACATCTCTAAAATTGGGATGCATCTTCCAGTCAGTACCTAACACTGTTTAACTGGTTACTTATTTTTTTCCTTTTCACAGTTCCATAAAACAGAGAACATCTTACAATGTGTGGCACTTTAGAGTCAATGAAATGCCACTTTCCTATCAGAGTAGCTGTCCTGCTAGCAAAAACTTCTTTGGAAAAAACTAGAAATCAGCTTTTAGCATCTAGACTATCTGGACATCTTGTCCTCTCTCTCTTCCTTGCTAGCATCTGCACGGGTCAGGCAGGCTTTCTGTCCCTGGGCAGAAGGAGACCCGTTTTGCTGAGCTATCCTTAAGGCAGATGGTTTGTGGGACATGACAGGAGGGTGGCATAGGGAAGCCCACTGTGCCAACTGACAGGAAGAAAGGGAGGGAGGCGGAGAGGGAGGTTAGGGAAAAAGCCAGAAAGAGAGTCAGGGAGGAAGCCAGACAGGCCGGGCCAGTCATCCCCAACAGCTCTGGTTTCTTTATTTCCCAACCACAGTCTGGCCAGACAGCCTAGCCTGCTTCCCCGAGGAACTCCCAGGGTTAGTCACTGCCAGAGGTAAGCAGGGAAGGTGGCAGGGGGAAAGCACTCAGCCTATCCTGAACTCCCTGAGGTGATGTGAGTGACTGGCCCACACAGAGGAAGATGGTATTTCCTTACCTCCTCCAACAGGATGAGAGAAGAGTTAGGCAGTGGGCCTTTCTAGAAAAAGCAACAACCTTGGCCAGGGTACCCTAAGTCATGGACATTTCACAGAAGTTGGAAATTTCTACCAACCTTCCCTTAGTCCTGACAGCAGTCATCCCTTTTAGCCTTCAGGACAAACTCTTCCAGAAGGGGAAGGGGTGTCTGCAGTGAGATCTAGGAATACTTGGGCACAGGAAATGGTTTTTGGATATCCCACCTAACCCTCACAGAGCTTAGCAAGACATGATCAGCCTGGATTACAGCTGCCTTCCCGTATCTGGGTTAAAGTGTTGGCCTACTTAGGCCCCTCCTGCAGTGGCCTTCTTCAAAGCTGATGAGACTGATTAGGGGGCTATTTCTGAGCCCTAGTTGTGCACCCAGAAGCCTGGTGGAACTTTTTCAGAAAAGAAAGACAATAACTAAGGCTGGACAACCAAGGCAGAGTCATTCTGCCTATAGGAGAGCAGTGCTGTCAAATCGCGTGTGTTCTTGTAAGACAAAAATTCAGATCACATCAAGTTTTAGCCCCTGAAATTTGAATTTCAAAAACCAAACCAACCAGTCAGTTTTCAGGGAAAGAACTTGCCTCCAACCCTAGGGAGACACAACAGATGGTCAAAAGCGAAGTCTTTCATGGCAGTCAACACCCTCCACTCCACAAGTTCTGTATATTTGAGGGAATTTGTCATTTAACCTCTCTGAGCCTCAGTGAGCTTATCTCTAATATGGCAGTAATAATAGCACCTACTTCATAGAGCTGGTGTGAAAATTGACTAGGTGAGGCACGTAAGACCCTTGGTACAGCCCCTGGCACGTTGTGAGCACTGCCTCCGTGTCAGATGCCATCACTACTGCCATTACCACCACTTCTGCCACCACCATTATCATCATCATTTTCATCTTCATGAAGACAGCAGCATGAATGATAAAAAGCTGTTTCTGCAACCTGAAAAGTTGATTTGAATCTTGGTTTTGCCACTTTATAGCTACGTGATTCAACTTCTTTCAGTTTGATTCTTATTCTGTAAAATGGGAAATTCATAATGCTGTTGGAATGTGTATGACATCGTCCATACACACAGTACACAGTCAATAAATGTTGGCTACTGAAAGGGAGTGATAAAGATCAACGGTTGCCAGGGATTGGGGGAAGGGAGCATTGAATAGTCGAAGCACAGGATTTTTTTTTTTTGGGCAGTTAAATTGCTCTTTATGATACTATGCTGGTGGAAATATTTCATTGTACATTTATCAAATCCATAGATAGTACAACATCAAGTAAAAACTCTGGGCTTTGAGTAATGATGTATCAGTGTAAATTCATGAGTTTTAACAAATGTACCACTCTGGCACAGGATGTTGGTAGTAGGGACTGTGGGGAGGGCAAGAGGGCAGGGAATTCTACACATTCTGCTCAACTTTGCTGAGAACGTAAAATTGCTATACAATTAAAGTCTATGAGAAAGCAAAGGAAAAAAGGTGATCAAGCTAGATTGTTACACATTGAAGAAAACTACAAAATTTAGAAGATCTGTAATTACTGTGGTAACCGCTAAGAAATTAGAGACAGATGCAGAAAAGGGAATGGAGGGAAAATCAAAATGGTGCACTAAGGGGAACATCTAGCAAACACAAGATAAGGCAGTATTGGAAGAACTGAGGAACAAATAGCAGAGTGACAGAAAAAAATTCCTTCATTCAATAATCACTTCAAATAGAAATGGTTTAACTGCATCAATTAAAAGGCATGTACTGGCAAAGTGGATCTCAAAAAGATATGACTTTATACGCTGCTTATGAGAGAGTCAATTAAGACCCAAAGAAACACATAATTTAAAAGTGAAAGGGTGGAAAAATATAGTCAATGTAAATGGTAACTAAAATAAGCTGGGGCAGCCTAACTAATACTAGGCAAAATACATTTTAAGTGAAAAATTGAACATAATACAAAAAGGGCATTTTTATTTATGAAAGGATCAATTCATGAAAAAGGTAACAAATTTATAAACATTTGCCAAACAACAGAGTCTCAAAACATATGAAGCAAATATTGACCTAATTACAAGAAGAAATCTACAGTTATACAATAATAGGTGGCAACTTTAAATAATAGAACACATAGATAATAGATCAATGAGGGAGAGAAGACTTGAACAACACTGTCAACCAAATAGATCTAAAAGACAGATACAGAACATTGTACCTGACAAGAGTAGAGAACACACATTCTTTTCAAATGCACATGGAACACACTCCAGGATAGACCATATGTATGCCATAACATAATTCTTAATATAAAAAGATTGGATCATACAAAATAGCTTCTGATTAAATGGAATATAGCTAGAAATCAATAACAGAAGGAAAACTGAAGAAAAATTACAAAAATCAAACAGCATACTCTTAAACAACCAATGGGTTAAAGAAGAAATCAGCAGGGGAAATTAAAAGATTCTCTTGAGAGGAATGAAAATGAAAATACAACATATGCAAACTTATGGGATACTGTGAAATAATGAAAGTAATGTTTCAGAATGAAACTTATAGCTATTAAACACCTATATTTAAGAAGGAACTCTGAAATGAATACCCTAACTTTATACTTTGATGAACTAGATAAAGAGCAAACTAAACCTAAAGTTAACAGAAGGAAGGAAATAATAAAGATTAAACAGAGATAATACAAATAGACAGTACAACAAAGGAAACCAATAGTTGGTTCTTTAGAAAGATCTGCAAACTTGACAAATCTTTGGCTAGACTTAAGGGAAAAAAGATGTAAAGAATTAAAATTGGAAGTGAGAGCAGGAGGTTACCACTAACTTTACAGAAATTTAAAGAATTATAAGCGAATACTATGGAAAGCATTCTATGCTAACAAATTAGATAGTTGTTATGAAATGAACACATTCCTAGAAATATACAAATTACCAAAACTGACTCGAGAATAGGTATCTGAGCAAGATGTTAAAACAAGAGATTGACCCAGTAATCAAAAACTTCTAAGACAAAGAAGCGCCACACTATGAAGCATCCATGGCCATCCCCTGCCAGGGAGGGGACCCACATGGCACAGCAGACCTCTCCTGCCTTGCCCACTGCTCCACTCAGCAGTGTGTTTCAGTCAGTCTGCCTGTTCTGCTCCCCACTCTGTTTCTGAGTATCCTTTTACCTCCTTTGACTCTGGCTTGTACCCCAGTTTTTGTATGCATAAACAAATCTTAAAAAAAAATCTAAGAAAAATCCAGGTTTCACTAGTGAATTCTAGCAAACATTTAAAGATTTATCATCCATCTCATTCAAACTGTCCTCCAGAAGAGAAGAGGAAGGACTACTTCCCAGAATATCCTGAGGCCAGCAATACTCCATTGCCAAAGCCAACGATACCACAAGAAGCCCACAGACCAATATTCCTCATGAATAAAAACACAAAATCCTCGACAAAATCCCAGAAAACTGAATCCAACAGCACATTAAAAGCATTACCTTTTAAGCCTTTAACTAGGAGTTAAAGTTAATCCTTTAAGCAACTGGGAGTTACCCTAGGAATGCAAGGGTGGTTCAACACAAGAAAAATCAACTAGTGCAGTACATCCCATTAATAAAACAGAGAAGTAAATGATTATTTCAGTAGACACAAAAAAACATTTAACAAAAGATGATATACTTTAAGGATAAAAGCACTTAGAAAACTAAGAATAGAAAGTTCCTTAATATGACAAAGTGCATTTATGAAGAACACACAGCTAACATTGGTACAAGATGGAAAATTTTCCCCCTGAGATGAGAAACGAGAAAGATGCCTGCTTCCATCTCTGCTAGTTAGCATTGGAAGTCCTGGCCAGCACAATTAGCTGAGAAAGGAACGAAAGACCTTTAAATTGGGAGGGAATATTATATATGTAGATGATATGATTCTATACAAAAATGCAGTGGAGCATGCACAAAAAATGAAAATAATAGAGCGCAGAAAGTTGCAGGGTATAAAATTAATACACAAAAGTAACTTGTTTCTATCTGTCAGTAATGAAAAATCTGAAAAGGAGGTTAGGAAAGGAATTCCACTTACCGTAGCATCCAAGAAGAGTAAAATAGGAATAAATTTAACCAACTGGGTAAAAGTCCTGTACAACTGACAACTATAAAGTATTTCTGAAAGAAATTAAGGAAAAATAAGGCAATTGTCCCTAAGACAATCTTCAGATGCAATACAATCTCTACCGAAATTCCATTGACCATTTTTTCCAGAAAAAGAAAAGCCTCAAGGTAAAGGCAAAGGTTCTTCACCTCAAGGTAAGGTATCCTTGACTAGCCCAAGCAATAATGAACAAGCAAAAAGAGGTAGGAGGATTCACACTTCCCAATCTCAAAACTTCCTACAAAGCTAGAATAATCAAAGCTGTGTGGTGCTGGCATAAGGTTAAACATATCGACCAATGGAATAGAATTGAGAGTTTAGAAATAAACACAAGCCTCTATTTTCAGTCGTTCCATATTGGGATAATTGGATAACCACATTCAAAGGAATGAAGTTGGATCCCTATCTCACTGCATATAAAAAGTAGCTCAAATAGATGAACAACTATTAGAATAAAACATAGCGACAAATCTTCATGATCTAACATATGGATTCTTAGATTTGACACCAAAGCAGGAGCACCAAAATAAATATAGGTAAATTGAACTTCATGAAAATAAAAAACCTTTGTTCATCAAAAGAAATTACGAAGAATGTGAAAAAGAGAAAATACAGAATGGGAGAAAATACTTTCAAATCATTTATCTGGGTTCAGGATTTAATATCCTGAATATATCCTTTTTAAAAAATATGTAACTATATCAATATTTTACTATATTAATAATATATATGTTGTATATAAGAATATATTAACTCTTACAACTCAAGAACAAAAAGGCAAACAGCACAATTGGGCAAAGGACTTAAAAATACATTTATCCAAGGATGATATACAAATGACCAATAAGCAGATGAGAAGGTATTCAGAATCACTGGTCATTGAAGAAATGCAAATCAAAACCACAAGGAGATACTACTTCACACCCACTAGGATGGCTACAATCGAAAGATAATAACAAATATTGTTGAAGATGTACAGAGTTTGGGACCATTGTACTCTGTGTACATTGCTGTTCCACAGCCAATGTGGAAAACAGTTTGATGGTTCCTCAAAAAGTTAAACATAAAATTAGCATAAGACCCAGTAATTCTATGCCTAGGTATGTACCCAAGAGAAAACATATGTCCACACAGAAACTTAGACAGGAATGTTTATAGCAGCATTATTCATAAAAGACAAAACGAGGAAACAACCAAATGTTCACCAATGGATGAACAGATAGACACTGCAGTATATATGTACAATAGAATATTACTCAGCCATAAAAAGGAAGTACTAAAATATGCTGGAACTTGGATGAATGTCAAAAGCATTATGCTAAGGAATGTCACAAAAGGTCAGACATTGTATTACTCCATGTTTATTATATATCCAGAATAAGCAAATTCAAAGATGGAAGGAATTTTAGAGGTTATGTAGGGGACAGATGAGGGGAGAGGGGGAGAATCCTCTTCATGGGGATAGGGTGTTTTTATAGCATGATTAAAAGTTTAAAAATAGTCAGTGGTTGAACAACATTGTGAATGCCCTAAATGTCACTGAATTGTATGCTTGAAATGGTTAATTGTATGTTGTGTGAATTTTACCTTAATAAAAGGAAATGTCAAAAAGGGGTGAAAGAAAAGGAGTTTCTTTTTTAATTTTCATGTGCCCGTGCACCCTGCTTGTAGGTTGACTAATGGGGTTGACTAGCAGCAATTTCTATTTGCCCTTTTCCAAGGACATATTCTTCTGGAGTGATGCAAACCCAAACCGGGGATAAAGGGACCTATGAGGCCCATCTACTCTCTGAGAACATTAGCTCACTGTATTTGAGTAACCCTGTGTTCCACTTCTCAATGCCATTAATCATGAGGACCATGGGGCACATACACTAGGCAAGACACAGGAGGAACCAGGTCACCAAGGGGTATGGCTTCCTGTACAAAGGTCACTGTGGCCACCCACTACTGTCCCCGACCACAATTCTGGGGGAGGGATCATTGCTGAGGCCTGGGCCAGCCAGGAGTCAGTGCCCCCTGCAGTGTGCCTAGAAAACATTTTAATGTTTGAGGGAGAGAACACTTAGGGAAATGTTTGCATTACACTAGTACTGTCCTTTGAAATAGATGGGGGGCTCCCATTCTTTCCAAGCTAAGACACCCTTTCTACTCTGCCATGGTATGGGAGATACTCTCAGGAGGACCAACTTAAGGGGAATATGATTGGTCCACCCAGCTATTGGCGCCTACCTTCCATGCTGCTAACATACAAATCCACTTACCCAAGTTGACACGCATGGAAACCTTGGGTGATTCCAGAATACTTTTCAATGGAGATGCTGATTTGATGAAAAGTGACCTCTAAGAAGTCCTGGTTTCAAGTCTGCCTGGTGTGCAGGCAATGGCTGCGATGTTCACCAGCTTCTGTGAGTCCATGATTTAAACTCATTGCACTGTTTCACACTATTCACATTTAAAACCTTCCTTTGTGCTTTCTACGTAGAAGGTCATTCAGAAAGCTAGTCTGATTTCCCTCTCTTCGTGGGTTACCTCCACTACTCTCTCTCTCCCCAACCCCATGAGTGGATTTTTTTTTTCTATCAGGTAAATTCTCAACCAGTAAGCACACTAAACTCTCATCTCCTCCACAGCCCGAGTCAGTCTCAGAGTAAACAGACCAGTCTCTACCTGGGCTACTCTTGCTCCTGGTGTGGAAAGGGCCTGTGCCTTTCAGGGGGCAGCTTTGCAGGAAGAGAACCACCTTGTACCTGCCCAGTGCCATTCCACGTGTACATAAACCTGTCTCTTCAATAATCACGTTCCTTCTCTCTCAGCCACCTTACACTTCCCTGCTAGGGAGAGCAAGGCAACCACATTGTGGGAACAGCAGCATTCTCCTCCACTCAGCAATCATGGCCGAGCCCAAAGCGGGTGGCTTCTGCTGCTGCTGTGTTGGAGGACCAAAGGAATGCTATTTTCCGCCTGGGCTACGACTCTACTCTCATGCCACTCCAAGCTGGAAGCCATTAAGGAAACCCTGTAAAGCCAGCCTGATGTTGTGTAAGCCTGTGTAGGCCTCAGTCTGCATGGCTTTTGCCAATTAGCCCAAACTGGTATGCCCCCTCAAGACTCCAGCTGTTAATCTCTTTTGGAAAATTATACAGTCTTCATTCTCAAGCCAAGCACGGCGCCATGTCTGGGAGACAGGCAGTGTGGACAGGTAGTCTGTGAATATCAGTGGATCACGTGGAGCCTGACATTTGGGAGGAAAAGGCTGAAATGGGAAAGGAGAAGAAACAATGGCTTGCCAAAGCCTCTGGGCTCGATGGGGCACCAGCCGTGGTTTTCAGATTGTCTGGTGGGATGTGGTTTTTTGTTGGAACTGATCCAAGTTTCCATAAAATTTCAGTACCAAAAAAATTGTGTGCTTAAGTGTATAAAAGTGAGGAAAGGCAATATTATCTGAAAAGAAACTAATAAACACTGAACATGTCACATTCAGAATGACAATTGAAGACCACCAGAGAGTTAGCAGGCACTATCAAGCCGATTCTTTTCTGGCTCGATCTCAGGGGGCATGCTTCTCCTGCCTGATCTTCCTTGTCAGGCCTAGTTTCAAAGGTTATGGCTGCACCAGGATTTTACACTGTAGGCCTGTGAGTACCCAATTTCATAAAATGATACACGTACGATACCACTTCTTTGTACAAATCAAGACCTTCTTGCTGCTATATGGCCAAAATGAAATAAAGAAATGGACAAAGTGCTGAGACCATAACCGCAACTGTCATTTACCACGCTGATTACAAATCCGTATAGTTATCAAAACAGCCTCATCAATTCTCATTAACTTTTTAAGGAACTGGTACAGGTCCTTATGTACCACTATCCAAAAGTAGAACAACTTCTAATTTAATAATATGATTTGGTAGGTTATTTTGGGGGTCTGTGAATGTTCAAATTTTTCCATATAAATGAATGATAATAGCATTCCCAGAGCCCTCCCCAAAACTTACCACATCATATCAAGAAGGAACATTTTGCTTTCAGACGTGGTTATCTGTGAGTGGGGGGAAACCTGTATACAGGTTATGTATACAGTTATGATACTGAAATAGTATTCTTAATATTTTGTTTCTGAGCTCATATGGTATCAGGTAAGAGTTTGATTAAAAAGCAAAGAGGGGCCTCCCTGGTGGCACAATGCGCGAAGCAATGCACTGTGAGGCAAACCGCAGCCACTGCAGCATGAGTTCGATCCCTGCCACTGGCTGGAGAGGTGACCCACATGGCGCAGCAGACCTCTCCTGCCTCGCCTGCTGCTCCCCTGAGCAGCATATTTCAGTCAATCTGCCTGTTCTGCTCCCCACTCTGTCTCTGGTGGATCCTCTCATCCCCCACACCTCTGGCCTGTACCTTAGTTCTTGTATGCATAAATAGATAAATCTTTTAAAAGAAAAAAAGCCAAGAGATTGTTCCACTTCAGATGGAGTTGAAAAGCCTGAACAAATTACCAGCCATCTGGGACTCAGCCACCTCTTTTTAGAATGGGAGCGTGAGTGCCAGGGTGCCAGGGCAGTTGGTGAGCACAGGCGTGTCATGTAGCCCCTGCCCAGCCACGCGCTTTGGCCTTAGCACCCTACATCTAACCTCTATTGAACTGAAGTGACCATCTGTCACGATGGAAATCTGCAAGAGCTGGCCAGTGTTTATTTATGTAACACACATCTGGGGGAGTCCACATTGTTTAATATGAGATACATGGCCACTAACTCTGAACATAGCATATTAAGGGTCATTTAAAAACACAGTTTGTAACCAAGTTCTTTAGACGAGGAGGTGAACTGGCAAGACAATTTCCTCCAATTCCTCAAAGAATTTTTCCAGTGGGTTTGGATCATGTTATTGTACATGGGCTGCATGGATCAAAGGAAGCCTCTAAATTTAGTAGCCAAAGCAGTCTCTACCCAAGACCTGTTTCCCTTGTGTCTTGCCATTCAACTTTTCCTCTGCAGGTGAAAAGCCCAAGCAAACAGATAGGAAAATATCAGAGGGTAGCCCAAGTCCACACATGTCTCAGCTCACACTTGTCTCCAGGCTGCAAAAAGAGGGAGAAGCCATTCTGAGTGCGTAGTCACCGGCTCTCCTGACTGGCAGCTGTGTCCCCGTGTGGGTTCCCGCTGTAGGCTTCCCCTGGCTCACACTGTTAGGGTCCCGTGGATATGATAGTATTTTCCATCAACAGAAGGGAACTGCCTCTTCCCACACAGCCTTGTTTGCCCTCTGAAGCAGTGGAGCTATTTAGGTGCGCAGTGGGGCATGAAATCTAAAAAGGATGTGCTAAATTCACTCTGGGAAGAATTTAGGTAGGTGGAGTGTGATTATTGAAGTTGAAATCTGTCCAGACCATTGAGTTAACCACTAATGCTAAAAAAAAAAAAAAGAATGCTGTGGGCTCATTAAATCACCTCATTCTACCTGAACCTATTAATATTGTCAAAATCATTAAAAACTCCTATGTGCCATTAAACATGAATGACGAAACTGGGTAAAGCCTGAGCAGATGGCTCCTTTAATGAAGCACTACTCGAGACCACAACAGTTCTCTGGGATCCATGATGGCTGTTTTTAGCTACTGTGATTAGACATAAGCACGTGTCATGCAATTGACATGGGAAGCAGGGATTTGGGGCAATATAACAGAAAATTGCCCTGCATATATTCACTGGTAATTAATCCTGCAATATGCATGATGAATCTGAGACAACAAATGATTTAGAGACAGCAGGTAGAATTTCAACCATGTCCTTGGTAGGCTTTCCTTAGAGAAAGAGATGGGTAACAGCTGATAGAGATAGCACATGAAAAATTCCTTTCTTGATGCAGACTCCTGCTGGCTCTTAAAAGTCAGTACCACAGGCTGTCCTGTCCTTGACTCAGATGTTTTGCCCAAGCTCCAGCGGGGGGTCAGTTTCATCTTCTACCACACCGGAAATGCAAAGGTAGCTAGTAAGACAGTTGAGTGTCATGTACACCTATGTGTATGTGAGCGTGTACCAGCCCCAAGCGGCCACACCGTGGACGTTTCACGTTCTGTGCAAAACTGAGGAAATGGCAAAGAGCTGGTGGCAGAAGGGCTTCCTCTCATCAGGTGGCTTCTGTGGAGAGCACTGTCGCTGCTGCTGCCTCCTACCGTCTCACAAAGGGGAAACACTGGTTTTGGAAGGTGTTTGGGATGGGCCTAATGTAGCTAAGTTCCGGCCAGAATTCAAGGCTGCTGTTTGTCTCAGATCCAGGACCAGGGTGGGTTGCCTGATGGAGGCTCTACTCTGGCACCATGCCAGAACTGAGGGCTAGCAAAGGGCGACAGGGAGGGGCTGTGGACTGGTGAAATTATGTACTGTTAGGAAAGAAACCAATATCAATTTCTAAATCTATTATTCAGAGTCTTCAACTGTTAATGTTTTATAATTACCCATGAAGCCCAGATCCTATGATGAGGCAGATTAAAGAAAGAAACAACAAATGGTAACTCAGTTTTAACATTTTATTGGGTAAATGATTTTAAAGGTAATAACAATAGTGTCAAAACTACTACAATATCTTTCCACAGCCATACCTTACAGACCCACATAAACCTTCTCATGTTTAATGTTTTAAAGCCATATATGTCATATAAAATGCCCATTTCCAATAGTTCCTTCAAACTATTAAGCAATTAACTGGGGAAGGAAGGAGGATCTAGTTATACGTGAAAGGGCTTCAGGTAATCTGTGGTGTCTTACTGTAATCCAAAAACAGGTCACTAAGAAGGAAGGAAAAGAAGAGCTACTCCAGGTAGCGTTTGCTCATTACGAGTCTCACAGATGCATCACCAAGAATTCATTATGCTGGTGACCGATTCAAAATAATTTGGGGGAACATATAAAACACTAAAATAACTTAGAAACTAGATCCAAATATTTCAAAAGTAATCAACTTTGATATACAAAAACAGTTAGAGGTGGTTACAAAAGTTTGTTTTCTCAGTGCGTCTATGTACCAGCACAATTACTGGGTCCAGAGCAAAATAAAAGGTTTATTTTCTTCTGAAACAGTAATAAAAAACAAGGAAACATATCTTTGTATATAAAGGATCAATGCTGGTCTTAAGAATAATGTAATCAGAAACCCTTAATTCGAGAGGCACACAACGGGTTTCTGTTTTTAAAAATAAAAGGAAAAGTCACCAGTTTGTTCAAATGGAGGAGGTGCTCACACCCCTCAAATAAACTTAATTCAATTTAACATCACTAGCAAAAATCACTTAGAAACTGTACAAAAATAAAAAAGTTAACACATTTAATCCTGCAAGGTTTTTGTAAGGACTGGAAGGCAGGCTTTTGGAGCAGCATTTGGGCATGGCTAGGGGCTTCTTTGGTTTGATCTAACACACATAAGAGATGGAACCTATTCCAGATGACAATTTCGAATTTCCTGCACATTTGAAGACATGAAAAGAGGCCAGTATACAAACTTCCGGTGTGCTGAGCATTGGGACTGTATGCACTGGCCTGATAACCTTGTGACTACTTTAAGTGGGGTGGGGGGCAAAGAGCAAGCCTCGCACTTCCTCCATCAATAACACATTGACCTCTCAAGGTAGGGGAGACTGGAGTGGGTAGTAGCACATTCTCGTGCAGTCAGAAGGCCACTTAATGGGGGGAGGGAACAATTGTTCTTTTAGAATCTGGTACCTGGCTGACCTTGTTTAAGAACAAGAAAACCCTTCCAGAAATGGAAGCCTTTTGCTACATACCAAAATAAAAAACGTACTATTTTCCAAGAGGAAAAATACCCAGTTGCATTTGAAAACGGAAAACATAAATGGAACTAATTAACATTAAAAGGGGCTATGTAAACTTTGTGCTACTCAAATGAAGTTCAAGTATTACTTCTGAGCTGTTTACAGATCACTGAACTTATATAATATTCTGGTGATAAGAGTGCAATTCACATTTGTGTTTCTGAACAAATAAACCACAACTGGCTAGAACACAACCTGTGCAATTAGAATCTTTGTCTGAGTTACAAACACATGCTACATATTTCAACATGATCAAAGTTAAGTCAAACCACATATTGAACAGCTTTGTAATATACGACAAAGGTGCAAGGGTCTAGCATTTGTTTGTTTGAAGCACACCATTGCAGTTTGTATAACACCCTTTACACTACAAAGTCTTTTAGTCAACAGCTACTTAGAGACAAAAATGCACTGTGCATTAATTTGAATACAAAAGGAGACAAAACTATCCTTTTCCCCCAAGCCATGGTGGGAAATATTGCTGACCTCGTCCTCTGAAGCCTGCAGGATGGTTATTTCTTCAGTATAACATTATTACACCGGTAAGAAAATCTGTATAACATCTGCATATATCAAGAATTTTTTAAAAAATCTGATATGATTTTAGAGTCCGCATGACCAGTCACGTGACCTGCTCAAGATTGATTAGCACCGTTAAATACATAAACACACACATGTATGCATGTATGTGTAAGTATATATATGCACACAGACATATATATGTAAATAGATCTTCTTTTAAAAAAAACTTCTAACCATGAGCTCACCCAGGATGAGGAGCCTTTTGAACTGATGAGATGACAGATAAGGTGGATCTATATTGGTCTATTTTGTCTCTCTTCAGTTTCTTGTTTTTATTTACTTTTTTTTTTTTTTTGCAGCAGACAGTGTCATTCAGCTTGTGCTCAGTTTCCCTATAAGGGCAAGAAAAAGTTTCCATCAGGTAGCCACTTGTTTTTATACTGAAGACTAATCTGCTCCGAAATGCTCCCAAGTAGAAATGAAAGGACTCAGAATCCCTTCCTAAATTCCAGCAGCTAGCCTTCTCTGACTAATCTCTAGGTCCAATGGAACTGGCTACTGAGACTACAGTTCAAGCTAACAATTGGCTTCTTAGTTAAGGCATCGTAACTGAAAATGGTTATTTCAACAACAGATGCTGTAGATGAAGGAATACCAACAAACTTCTAAGAACTCTCTTCAAAACTAAAGCAGTTTGCTTTGCCATAATGGCAAGCAGAAGAAATTCAGCCAATTAACCTCAAACTAGAAAAGGGGATTTGTTTGAACTAGCAGTCTGTCACTTGTCACAGCAGCTACATGTATAAGCTATGCCATTTTGTTATTCAGTGACATCTCATAGTTTTAGACTATATATTCTGCACCATACTTATATTCATTACTTGATATACTGTTATCCTGTTTGAAAAAATATATACACACACACATATATGTGTTTACATACATCTCTCTCTCACACACACACACACACTACCATTACTATTATGAAGGTAATCTTTCTTCAGAATCATCTGTCATTTTTCCTGGGAACATATATACAGACCTCCTATTAACATTAGGAAGTTCGTTTTAGATGCATTATGGGAAGAACTGTCCTGCACATGAGGTGGACTCTAGATCATATCTAAGTGCCAACTCCACTTTTATAGGTATAACCTAACATCTCATCAACATAGCAAATGTATTTTATCAAAAGTATGTAGTGCAGAATGAGATTCAAGCTATTTTATAGTATTTCTAAAACTCCAGTACTGCCCCCATGACAAACATATCTGAAATCATGGCATATATGAACTTTTGTTTCACTAGATTATCTTTACCATTTCTTTAAATGGTAGCTAAAATTGTCTCTGGCTGATCATGACTTACTGAGATCTAAAGCTAACAGATTTAAATTAATATATAACAGACAAATGTCTCTTTTTGGTTATTTGCTCAGAATAAATTTTTTCAGCTTAAAAAAATACTTAAGAGTAAGGGATTTGTCTAATCTGTTATTTCGCATATAGAAACAATAAAATTTTACAAGAATATTTCTCTAAGTTGCCTTTTAAAAACCCCTCTTAATTCCATTTAGTTATATTCTTCTCAAAGGCACTAAGTTCTGTATCTGTTCTCTTTCTGATACTCATGGCTCTTCAAATGCTTTCTGTAGCATAGCTGAAAAGTAGCTTGTACTTTCTTTAAACAGTGTTTCAGTTTGTAAGTTGGTTCTATAAAGTGATGAGGCAGTATCTCCTATGATAACCAGCATGGCAGGCATAAACGATTTCTCACTCTCTGTGACAAGCCCTATCATGGACCTTTGAATAATCTCTATTTGAACTAAAGTTCATATATTTTAACCATGGGAAAAACATACTTAAGGAGCGAAGAGCTACATACTAACCCCATAGCAAAATGAATTTTAAACAAACTCAAGAGTAATATACAAATACCTGAATTTGATATGAATTAATCTCAAACTCAACTAGCAAAAATTTCCTTACTGAGGAAAACTAATAAAAAACCTTAAAAAATACTTATAAACTGCACAACTTCTTCCATCCACAGTTAAAAGAAGGAAGGAAAAAAGACAGGAAGGAAGGCAAGGACAGGAAGATAGAAACCAATCGAGATGGCAAAGCAAAACGCTAATATTGTAAGGAAAGAAAACCTCCAAATTCATATATGCTGCAAAAAAAGAATTATCTAAAATGATAAAACAGAATCTTCTTAAATGCCATTTCCTACCCGTTACCATGATGATCTTAATTGACGTTGTCAATGTTTCACCATGGCAACGGAAACTATCATCATAAAATAGTACAGTAAAAGAGATAGCTAGACCAAGAAGGGGTAGGGTCTCCTGGGAAGAGGTCTGCAGAGAGGCCCAGTGACTGGTTGTGCGGCTCAGTGTCAGGAATAATGGTTGTATGGTGGAAGGGGATGCCCAATGCCATTTTGGAAATGATGATGCTGGCGATGAGCAAGGTACTCAGCATAGCTCAAGGTCATCTTCTCACTACGGTACCTGAAAGAAAAGTAGGGAAGAGACAAAGTTAAAATAAGGGAATAAGATGACATGCCAATCTCAGGGCTAGATAATTACCTTAGATAATTTTATAGATCAGGAAACAATGTCAGAGAGAAGCAATGACTTGCCCAAAGTCACACAGCTAATGAGTAGCAATGCTGAGACCAAAACCAAGGAATTCAGTTCCTGAACACAGTGCTCTTCCCACTCTACAACTCCTGGTTCAAATGACCTAAGAAATTTTATTGCCCTCCCTTAGCCTGGTTGGCTAACAGAAATGAATAGGGGAGAACTAACCTATTACTCACTTAGCTACTTTTTCTTCTGGGATCTTCTATTGCTCCCTCTTTTATCATTCCTTTCCTCTATCCATACAAAGAACTTTTCTTAACCCTGGTATCTCAAAACCACTTTCTCCCATATTTAGCTTTCTTTTCATTGCCACCCTTCTCAAAAGAGTAATGCGTGTTTTCTACCTTCAACCTCTCATCTCACACTGCCCCTTGGCCTAGTGCTTCTTGACTTCTGCTGCTACTTTTTGCCGAGTCTGTCCTTCCAGAAAGCTACCCCTCATTCTTCTTTCCTCTCCATTATGATACCATTCCCCACTCCCCTTTTGAAGTTCTCATGCCATGGGCTCAACTCCACATTACCTATATGCATATTATCTACTTGTACATAATCCTGATGCTCCCCCTGCCTCTCAGACTGCTCCTTATCTCTGACAACTCATCCTCCCACTGCCTTGTAGAAATTTCCAACATGTCTAACTTCAGTTCTTTTGACACTATGTCTGTCCACTCTCACTGAACCCCACCCAATCACCACCTCCAGCCATGAGCTCCATACATACACATTTTCAGTGCCCCTGTAGACAGTCCTACATAGAGGAGTATCCTAGGAAGCACTCCACAATCAGTGCATAAAACACTTTCCTCCTGTGGTCTCTGCCTCGGTTAAAGGGATCAATTTGGCCTCCTTTACCTAGATTAAAGCCTTGGCTTGTTCCTCTTCCCTACTTCTAAGTGATGACTAAAGTCCTTTCATTTATTCTACAATAATTTCTTATCTGTCTCCTCTTATCTTCCCATCCCGTGCAACAGCTTTTGCTAAGGCTCCCATTTCACCTTTCTTGGATTGCTGCCACAGTTCCATAGATAACAGCAATGTCTTCTAACTAATTTTCCTGTTTCCAATTTCAATTTTATAATTCCCCAAATCCATCTGTTTAGCATTGTTCAGTGGCTGCCAATTGACTATAGAATCAGGACTAAACTTCAAAATGTAGAACCCAAGAAGTTCCATAAATCAGCCTACCTCCTGCATCATATTTTACCCTAATGACCACCTTCTGTATGTACACCAAAAGACCAACCAAGTCAGACAACTGAACACTCTTCAGAACTTGCTTTGTTCTCTGTTATCTACATGCCTCAACTCACAAAGTTCTCTTGGTATTAATCCGTTTCCTCTCCCTGTTTTTAGCTATCAAATAATCTACCTATTCCTTATACCCAGTCTCAAATCTACCTCCTTTTTGAAACTTTCTGTTATTCTCTACCTTCTCCTGGAATTCTCTTACTCCACTTTATGATCTCACATCACCCATCACATTCTGCCTTATAGTAATATTTATTTATGTACATGCCATTTTATTCTCCTATACTATGAGCTCAGGGAGAACAGAAATGGAGGCATTTTCAAATTTGTTATTCCTCAGAGCTGAAAACAGTCCATGTTTAGACTAAAAGCATTCAGTGTGGTTTTATGGAATCAAAATAAATGGAAACAGCAACCCATTTTCTTAAAATGTTTGATAGTTTCCTTTTAAAATAAGTACCCCTATTGTCCCATGCTGAAATTTATTTAGCATTTGTGAGTGTAGCTCAATTGTGTCTTTCAGTAAGCTTTTATGGTAGACGTCTATCACTGCCAAAATTGCAAGACTAAACTCAATTTGGGGACCACTTCCCAGAATCCTGGGGTTCTGCTAAGCAATGTCAAAAGCTAGGTAACAGTCAATTCAGGTAACTTTCTTCAATAATATAGTCTAAAGGTTCAGAGGTCTAGCTCATATGATGCCAGAGTAGCCTCACAGAGCTAAAGAGATCAAGGATAAGCTCATACATCATATGGGCCTTACTGTCCTCAGTATTTACTGAGTATTTACCCTCATTATGGCCCTGGCATATATTTCCACACTGTTTCAGAAAAGAAGCAAGTATAGTTAGGGAGATCAAAGAAATCAGAGGGTTAGAGTTGTACACATCAAAATGTACTGGTCTGCCTTGTACCAGAAAATGCTTTCTGTACCTGGTCAGTTTTATGGTTTTCCTGAATTCATTAGTAATCGGAGCTTTGTATCCTCCTTTTCTCAGTAACGAGTCTATTGTCTGAATATGGTCCCATCCTGTGGAGAGTAGACCAGGAAAAATACCAGTCAAGAACAAGCAAGAAGCAATGCGTATCTTGGGTTAAATACACAATTACTTTGGAGAAGTCAGTTATCACTGTCACCAAATGCCATCAACTTCTTTGGTCCTAAAAACAATCACACAGAAGAGCTAAGATTTCATTCTGTACAGAACCAGGTTCACCACCACACACCTTCAATTCTAGTTATCTACATGGCTAACAGCATTGGCTTCTTTATCTCAATCACATACAAAGGCAAGGAGTCTGAGAGGCTGGCATTAACTGCTCGGTTGTGTCTGGTAACAAACCTCAAACATTGTGCTCTCCTCTCACAGTAACATCTTTAAATGGGAAGTAAAAGCCTAAATGTCATTGTGCCGACTCAGTAATAGTTAGGACACCCACACTAACTCATGGTAATTACTGTTCCTGATGGTATTTTCTACAGTCAATCAAGTGTATTTGTGTGCAGTACGCAAAGGCATTTTTATTATTTCTAACATGGTGTGGCATACTAATATCCTAGGCTGTCTATCCCTTATGTATATTTTACAAACTCAATGGAACTACAGGATTAAGACATTTGCAAAAGTAATCCAAATGAATCTTCAGATAGCTGAAGACTAATTCTATCATTTGTTGTTTAATGACATTAAATTTTGCTCTTATGTATCTCACATTTATATAAAACAAACGTGGAAAAACCAAATTACAAATGCTTTCTGATGAGAAGAAAAGGTTCATAGATAAAGAAGAAATACTCACTTGGACTAACATGAAACTAGAATTTAGTAGTGGCTAGAAAGGACAAGATACTATAGTGTGAGAAGTTATTTTATGCTACGGTGGTAGCTTACAAAGTTTTGTGCTATATCTGCAAAATAGAAAGATGGTTGTTGACTACAAAGTACAGACCAAGCATATAAATACTAATACTTCAAGTATCCCCAAGACTCCTAATCTTAATGGGAAACCCAAATTTTTAATGGTAGCAGAACGAGTCAAAGGTACCCACCTAGTTATGAAACATTTGAAAATGACAATGAACCATGTGGCTGTCAAACAAAAGGTTTGTTTATGCCACAAGGCGACAGTAAAATGGAATATGGGAAAAAGGCACTTTAATTTGGAGCAATCTATTGCCTAAGATAAAACCCAATTTTTACAACTCTTTGCTTTTTGTGTGTTTGTGCTGTCAAGCCTTCGTGCAGAGGTTCAACTTCTGTGTGCGCAATTCACCGATTTTATACAGACATTGCAGTGGCAGTGATGGAAGAATCATTTCTTATAGTTTTACACTAATCAACTATCAGACATAACTGCAAGGTCAGATATTGCATTTCAATTTGTATATCTATTTAAATTCTTCACCAGATCATATAAAATAAAGTACAACAATGACCTTGCTCCTTTGCAACCTCCGGTAGGTAGGTGGCGGTGCGTTTTGATCCTTTTTCATTGATGAATTCTATTCTAATGCCATGTACACCCACCTGAAAGAAATTTGTAGTTTTATTAGTACAGTCTTCTTCATAGAAACAGAAAGAAAAAGTTATAATTTAACTTTCAAGAGAATGCAATTCTTCCTCTCCCCTTGTTTCTGGAAGGCCACATCAATTTTCTCAATCCAAAGTTTTCATTTTGGGTTTGAAGACCTTTATGATGGAATGGAGACTGAAAACATTAATCTGTGTGTCCTCAACATGTGATGGGTTATGCTCCTCTGTCTGGAACTGGAACAATCATTCCGGGGCTGTGTAAAATAAAACAGTTGATGGCAAGGATTCAGCCCTCTCCCAAATTGTGGCTCATGACAACAAGGATCTAGACCAAGGGAATTCAAATTCAAAGATACAGCAAACTACTCTCCTGGTTTCAAAAACAGTCGCCACTTTCAGTCAGAATAAGTTCTAAATTTAAGAGCAATAAACCTTTCAAATAATTTTAGGGAAGGACATTTGTGCACAGGTTCCTATATCCTAACCCAGAGACTACAATAACGTTCTTATGCGAAACAGGAAACCTTCGGTGATAATCTTAAAAACATAGTTTTCTAAGTAAGTGTGGGCAATTTATTGCTAATGGCTTAAGAGTAATCTACTTTTGCTTTGATGAGCATCCAATCCAAAGGAATATAACATTTCCCCCCTGTGCCTCACATAGAATAATGCCTACAGCTAAAGGTCAGATAAAATTCTTCTTTGTAAACACTGATAATAAAAATGAAATTTCAAAAACATAACAACTCCATTCTGTTCTCCCCAATCTAGGGTTGCTTTAGATCAATGGTTCCCAAGTGAGGTGTAAGGTTGTCCAAGGTAATGGAGAGAAGATGTAAGAGCTGGTAAACATTTTTACTCAAGAAAGGCTTCTTTTCAGAGCAGGTGAGGGAAGTCATGGAGTTTTACTCTTTCCATCAATATGGAGATCTACAGGAGGAAAAGTCCATGAAAACCTTTTGCTGCTGCTGCCCTTAGCCTGAAATTTTCTAATGTTTCAGGGGATACAAAGCCCTCTGGAAAATTCATTTAATTCTTTCCTCAGGTCTTCACACGTCCATCCATTAGAGTCTATCAGATCTTCTGAGCAGTTTATATTTTTTATTAAAGCGTATCTCTGTTGCTATTTCGTCTATCTATTTAATATCAGCATTCTTATGAATCTCCTTCTGCTGAAAATGCAATCAGGGCAGCTGTTTTAACAACGAACACAATAAGGCCTCCCATACCCTGTGGGAAATGACTGTGGGCAGCTGAGAAGAAATATGAGGGCTTAGCTATCAGGCATTTCCAGGATAAAGGACATCTACTAATCTCTCCAGTGTCTGACACAGTACTGAGGCAATGACAAATTTGTAACAGCTACTGTATAGTGACTTTCTGATCAGTGATTTTGAATTTTTTTCCTTCAACAATATCAGATCCTTCATGATTTGTTTTTAAAAATATACACCATAAATAATTTATACACACATCATTCGCTGAAGTGAATTTTGAATCTTCAACTCTTATTAAAAAAACTCTCATGTTAAAATGAAAGAATCTTGGTGTTTATGAACGCATTTGATCAATTGTGAGAGGAAGAATATTTCCCTATCTGTGTGAGAGTGTTCGATTAAATCAGCGGTAATTAACTGGAATGGAGTAGAGACTGCAAATTTTATCAGAATTTCAGGTTATATGCCTCACCAAGTATAATCTGGGAAAAAGAACAACTCTCCAGGTGATTTTTATCCTAGATAACTTCTAATAACTATTCTAGCTCAGAAGAACTGTGGCTATGTATTGAAAAAAAGTGATTTAGGCAAATTGGAGGCAATTTAGACACACAAATCCTTTCTTCATAGGAGTCCATTCTGTGTTCATGAATAAAAATTTCAGAGATTTTAAAGCCTCATAATTTAACAATTAAAAGAAGTTAAAACCAATTGTATGGTATGTGAATGATATCGCAATAAAGCTCTCATTCCTATATATAAAATTAAACACCAAACTGAAAGATATGTTGACCAAAATAAAAATTATTCCTGAATAAAATTGATTTCATTTTGTATTCTGAAAAGGTCCCACTATCAAATTTGATATAAAAAATTATCAAAATTCTCCCATTTTGAATTACCACCATATTTATAATTTTAATTCTTTTCTGTGTTCCTGTGATTCTAAACAACTGAAAGCCCCTGTAAATTGAACTGTAAGTATGGTGAATTTAAAGTGAATCCTTCCTAATAAATACCTTATTTTAATAAGTCAAAAATATATTCCACAGAGATACAAAGTCAAAATCAGAATGACTCATTTTTTCAACTAATAGAATTAAAAGAGTGGTGATAATATTTTAAACAGAATATCAAAGCATAATAGTTTTCTGTCACCTGTTGAGCAAGTGTTTTCCTTACTTGGAGAATCACAGATGCCACCAACAGTCATACTGTGCAATCAAAACAAGAGAGTAGAAAATGGCCTGCTATAGAGAATGAGTGATTCTGGCCAACTATGGAAATCATTGGCTTTGCAAAGCAAATCATCTCCACTAAAATGAACACCAAATTAATTTTGTATTGTGTGAGGGCCACTTGTGTCACAGCAGCAACTCCAAAATGTAACCCTCATATATAATAGTTGAGTTCTCCCTCAGAAGGATTGGAGAATCCTTTTGTTAGCAGCATCCCAAAAGACAAAGGGTATAGTTGCAATTATCCGCTAAATAAGAGATCAGTTAACTGGGAATTCCTGAAACAAACTTGCTCTAATAATCCACTGAAGCAAGATTCCATTTCTCAAAACAGATAGTAAGGAAGCACATGGAAAATCTAGGTCACCAAGCATACCCCTAAACTATTGGCCAAAGTAGAGCCAAGTGGGCCTACAAATCTAGCCTTATGGGAGTCTGAGGGCATTTTCAAAATTATTAGAAGGTCTGAGAAAAAATGCTTTCAAGGTCCATCAACTGTGATAATATCTTTTTAATCAAGACTGTACTTTTGCTAAGTAAAGCTATAAAGCAACTCAAATATAGTAAATTAAATGTAGGACTTATAGATAAGAGGATATGGAATTAAACAGAGCTGTATCTGTGTGAGTTAAGAGAACATTAGGCCAGTTCAATAAATTCCTATTTCATGCTAAAAAGAAAGTCATATTTATTCTGAACCATTCCATAGCAAGTGATTTTTATTAATGCTATTATACAACCTTTTGTTTTTAACATTGCCCAGAATTATTCAGTATTAAAATTAACGTTAAGACCCTAAAATATATCTTGATTACTCTGAGTTATTACTCAGTTTGAGGATTATACATCTCCAACTCTACCTGGCCTCATCTCCATCCTTTTGTTTTTTTTTCCTCTCTTGTCCACATCTCTATTTGAACACTCTATCAGAGTCTGTGGACTTAGAAGAGATATACAAACATTAATCAATTTTGTTACATACTAAAATGAAGAGATTATAAATAATGCTTGAAATGAAGCTTGTAGACTATCTGCAGAATTCATTTATTCTTGTTATCTGTTCCCTTGTTGAAATGTAGCTTCATGTAAAACTATTATCCTCTAATGTAGTGACTCTCAACATAAAACCATTAAAAAGAGGGCACTCTCCCACATTATAATACATAGCCCTGATTGCGCGCCTCACAATTGTTTAGTCAATGTTTAACATACCCTAGTCTATAAGACAAGTGTTAGTTGTAGAATCCACTAGCACTAACACAAGACTCTCACGTTTACTTGTGAGCCTAATCAACAGGTCGACAATATGGTATGCTGAAACATGAAAAATAGTCATCTCTAAAAGCATCAATGAGTATAAAATGTCCTCTGGCTAAGTCCAATAGGCTCAACACAAGCCTTGGAACTTTTGGACTGCAATTATCTCCACAGTCCTGACTCTCAGAGCAAAAGTTGCCCTTGATCAAATACAATAAGAGCAATTTACTTCTTCAGGTGACATCCCACTCAGCAAATACTGATGTTAGCCTCACTGTCCCCCATTTTCAGAACCAAATGCTAGGTTTCCCTTTAATAGGATGGCTGTAGCTTATTTCACTGACTTTCAGTGGGTTCATTTCCAATAAAATAAAAATATCCGGGAGTCAAAGGATCAAAAGTTGTTTGGTATGTTTTTGTTGATGATATCATTTTGCAAAACATGCTTTGCAATTAACAAAATAGCCTGTCACTAATCATTCAACATAAGACTGATCTGCCAGGCTCGATATGCCAGTTCCATTGAATCAAATGAAAGAACTCTGCTCCTAATGAGAGGAACTCAGGATGTCTGGCACACCCCCTAACCTTTATACACTGGCAGCATAGAAGGCATGTATGCAAAACCAAACAGCCTGTGGTACCAGAAACACACATTGAACTGGACAGTCCATGGATCTGACCCAGAGTTGGCATTTCTTATATTCTTAAGGAGGATAAAGCTTCATGTGGTACTATTTCTCCTAAAAATACAAAACACACAATACAATGCATTCTTTCTTTATAGCCCAATACCTTCTCCCCGCTCCCAGCTAGGCCTAGCCTTTGGAAGACAGTGACTCTTCCTTTCCTCAATGACAGCAAATGCAACAAAAAGGGGAAAATACTCTAAACTTCGGCCTATACCAAGTTTTTCCTCTTGAATAAATCTTATTTGGGCAAGAAAAATTTCATAAAGGCTGATAATTTATACAGATCCTAATGAATCACTTCCCTAATCCTGATACTATGGAAAAACAATTTAGACTACATATTGTGCATATCTGTCCATCAAATCCTCCAAGTTGTGACTTTGTATCACTTTCATCTGCCCACCAATTTGAGAAAGACAGTCTGAAGTTTTGAAGATACCCATCCAACTAACAATTGACACCTAATAATTAACAACTGTTAACAATTAATACTTCAGAGTCTGGTCAAATAATAAATTTGAAAAAACAGCATTGTTGCAACTCAGTTTTTTCTATTATTTTATTTATATATATTTGACATCAATTGTGGTCCCCATGGATTTCCCACCACCATTTCACCAGTGCATCATCACCTCAGTCCCTTGTGCTCTTTCCCCCCTCAATCCATTCCCTCCCCCTCCCCACGAAGTGTCCCTGATTAGTCCTTGTCTTTTTGTTGTGTTTTGTTTTGTGTATTATTATTATTCTTTTCCTTGGTCACTTACTCGGCTCCCTTATATTCCTCCTAGGGGTGAGACCATCTGGTATTTTTCTTTTGCCTCTTACTTATTTCGCTTAGCATAATCCCTTCCAGCTCCATCCATGTTCCCATGAATGACTCTAGTTTATCTTTTTTGACTGCTGAATAGTATTAAGGTTTTTTTAAATTTTTAATTTTTAATTTTGCAAGTCTTAAAAATTTTTAAAGACTGGTTAATTTTTTCTGTTTATAAAAATAGAACATATATATTACTAGCACCCAAAAATCCTTTTAGAAAAGTATAAAGAAGATAAAGATGACCTATAATCCTAGTACCATCTAGAGACAACTCTTACATTAGTCAATTAAAAAAATAATCTCCTGAGTCAACTGAGTTGCCAACACAGATTATTGTCAGGCCATTTTTATCTATTATCTGACCAGTTCCTATAGTTATTATTGTTTTAAAATTTCCTTTAAGTAAGAAGTTTTTAGAAGCAGAAGAAAAATACATTAAAAAGGATAACTGATTGCAAAGCCATCACTTAGGCATGAATAACTTTTTAATATATTCTACTTCAAAAACACTGCTTTATCATCTACCTCAGCTGTGGTTATTTTTTTTCCTGTTGTTATTTGTGAAAATGACCAAAAAGGTCTCTTTGACCAATATGCATACATGTTGCTCTTCTTTAAAAATCCCTGCAAATTAGTCACCTTTAGCTTAGAAATTAGTTCAGTCTCCATGGACAAATTCTTGGCTTTTGCAGAGCTTACCAAAGGAGCAATTAGTGCCAATTTTGATTCATGTAGGAGACTCAGGCATCTTATCTATCAGGAACACATGCCTGCCAATTTATTTTACAAAGGCCACCAAACAACAATCTGATAACATTTATTTTAACTAATAGCAGACACATAGCTCTAAAGTACCTGAACTAGCTAAGCTAATAATTACTCCCACGAACTTTTGAAGAGTTAGTTGAGATTTTCAAAAAAGTATGGCTAATGAAGGGGTGTTTTGAAAAGTTATAAAATCAGATATGTTTATATGTATCATTTGCAATGAAAGAAACTGTTCCTACCTTAAGGTTTTACAGAGAACAAGTGACAGCTAAGAGTGCAATTAAGGGGAAAAAACCAATTCTCTGTAATAATTATTATAATGAGCATTCCTTAAAAACTGAACATCCTGAAGCTTTCCAAGGGAAATTCAGGCAATACAGGTGACCTTTAAATAAAAGGCCTGCTTTTCATTAAAAGTTAGAAAAATGCATTCCTATGGTTATTTGAAGAAGGGAATGAATTTACAGACAAGGAAAGTAAAGTTGTTTTCTTATAATCCAGAAATGTAAATTTGTTTGCATTGGGGGAAAAAAATCATCCCTTGGGAAACATACACAATATGAAATAAGAAACTAAGAAAAATCTTATTCACACTAGAATTGTAGACTGTGTGACTCTCTATGGTTTTACTCAGTCTACAAGGAGATTTGTTTCTAGAAAGTTACACATAGGTTGAATTCATACAAATGAATTAACCTTAAAGTCACGAGGAAGATAATAAAGAAGCCCTATAGTAAGTCCTTCTGCAAAGTAAACTGAATTATTTGTAAAGTGAATAATCGCTCCCTAATGTATTTACTTAATATAGATTTACACAAATAATGTTGACTTAAAATAGGGGATGATCAGTAATAAATAAGAGGAATTTATGGTTTAGAATGGACTATGTTTCTTCGTAAAGAGAGTCCTTTCATGAAAAAGGAAATAAAATACAGTTTTAAAAATTAGATTATTTTTCACTTCAGTTGCCTACATTTAAGATGGCAATAGTCATTTTGAAGGTTAGGGTCCTCTTTGCTCCCACTTAATTAAATGCTTATGCAGTGAAAGTATGTATTAAAAATTTGTAAATCTGAAAACTACACATGAAAGAGGAGGATGGCATATTCAGTATCCAACATATACATACAGCACACTATTAAGTGGTCTTCCCTTTCCCCTTTGGTCCTTATTTTTGGCTCCTGTTTTATTCTGAGAGACCATCTTGTTACTGACCTAAAGGAAGACTAATGGACAAATTTTGCTGCTTTCCAGGGTAAGGCCCTCTTATGACTTCTAAATGGTTAGTGGTGATTGAGTCTCTGGAAGTAAAATGAAACAAAAGTCATTTTAAAAAGGGGACTCACAGTATTGCACTCTGCCTCCATCCAGAGAGACTTTAGGTATTATGGAGGCCAACTTTTTAAGCTTCCTCATGAGGAAATAAAGCTCCAGAAAGTTCACTAAACTGCGTAGTGGCAGTCAGGAAGAGAAGCTGTCTCCTTATTCCCAAAAGTCAGTATTTTTTTGTATTAAATGCTGGGGTTACATACACGGAAGCAAATTGTACAGGAAAGAATAGAGTACACTGGAACACCTAGGGAAAGAACTGGAAGTGTTTGTGGATTATGGGGAAGAAAGCAGGAAAACCACCTGCTACAGACATCACTGGGAGAAAAGAAGGAAGGAAGCAACTGGCAGAGACCTAAGAATGGACCATGCAGTCCATTTCATTGAGAGTACAAACAGCTAATGAAATATTTCATGTATCAAATCACCTTCTAGAAGTTACTTCACTTTGTACAGCTTGCTTCCTCTCTAGGCTTCTGATACACTGACATGTTGGTTCACATCAAGTTCTTTCTAGATAGCCAGAAAGTGTGAGGTTTTCCTATCTCGATGCTCCACAACACTTGAAGGCACATCTAGAGTACAGCAGCAGGACAAAGACTAAATTACCTGAATGATAGTGACATCTTCTACAAAAATCTCAAGGTCTGTGGGATAATACTATGATAAAGCATTTCCTAGAGATATTACGTATATATCTGTATGTGTATATACACACATATATGTAAAGGCTGGAATCTTTAAGATAGAAGAGATGTAAAATATAGTTGGAAAAAATAACTTGGGGGGTGGACAAAACAAATACAACTAAAAGTCATTTCATTTGGTAACTATGTGAGTCATGCTAAACATCTGTGTATGAATGAGAACTCTGTTTTCTACCGTACATTAAGGAGTTAGAAAAAAGTAAACCTTTAAGGGGGGAGGTAGGTTGAAAAGAAGAACATGAACTTCTAAAATATATGAGATAATTATGGTAGCCAATTCATTCATTTCATCTGTTTACTCTCATGAAGGCTGTTACAAAGGGCTATTATTAACTGCATCCGAATACGTCAGAAATGGAGCTGTGATCGCTTAAGAGGTATGCTTTGAAGGTTGCTTTTAAAATGAAGTGCAGCTCTCTGAGTACCAGGAGTCCAACAAGCTCATGTACAATGGCAGATGCTTTGGCACTTTCGGGACAGAGGGAGACTAATGGCTTAGGGTCTGGCTCTAGAGTCCAGGGACAGATTTTTTGGCATCATACTAGAATTATGGTAGTAAGCCCCACCCAAGCATGGGTTGAGTCTGTGTAGCTTCTGAATGCTAAAAAGGCACAATCTATCTTAGGACCACAATATATTGCTCAAGTGACAGCTGTATATACAGGTGGGATAACAGTGATCTGGGGAGCTAGATGTAGCAAAAAATGCCTTATAGTTTATGAAAATATTATTTGTCTACTGAAATATGATCTAAAATTCTACTTTAAAGTGTAGAAAATATATCTTGCTGGGCCTTCAAAATGATAATAAAAATGCTTAAATACAAGTAAGAAAATATTTTGACCTCTGTCAATAAATTGCTCTATTAGCTCATGAAGGATCATGGGTAGCATGCTTGTTATACAAATTCTTCTACAAACAGAAAGTTTATTCATTTAATTCATCCTAAAAATGAACAGCAATGAGATGACACACCAAGAATCACTATTCGAGTCAAACTCCAGCTACTGTAATGTCATTGGTTTTAGACCCTTTCGGATTTTTTAAAATGAAATATGGTCCCCAAATAGTGTAACTATACAAGTTCTGGGCTCTATATTGTTTAAGAGGGCTCTGACATGATATGTGAACTTTTCTTTCTTTCTAAAGTACCATTCTATCAATCAGTTTGTCATTTAGAATTAAGAGAATGCTGTCAATTTGAAGATTGCAGAACAATGGTAATAAGTGTTCCCCCCCACACACATAAACCCTTGTTTTAATAAATAAGGCATATTCCTGACTTAGATTTTTAAATGACATTTACACATGAGGAAAACTTCCAGGCCCAAAGAGGTAACAGTGAAGCTACTACAGCTGGAAGGCATGCATGCCCACATCCATTTTAAGCCTAAAGAATGGAGATTTAATAGCAGAGAACACCATACACATTACCCTCTAGACTAACTGGAATCAGAGAACGAGAGGACTTGAAATTTGTGCAACCACCATCTGATCCCCTCACTTCCATGCTGCAGAATCAAGTAAAAGCTGCATCACTTTTAGGTAAGTTAGAGGTAGGTTTCTTGATCACATTAAGGGCAATGTTCTCCCATTGTTAATCATTAGGCCAACAGTATTAGCTACAGAAGGGTATCCATTGATACATGCAGAATATTAGAATAGCAAAGAGGAAGCTACAGAGATAATCTTGTTTCTTCAAGTATCAGAAACTTCCAGATCAATCAGTAAAACAGCAGATGAACTCCACCTCCCAAAAGCTTAGTCCAGAAACTTCCTGTTAGGGCTTGAACCAAGCAAGGCTCCCCCTACTTCTGGTATCTGCTGGGTTATGAGACCCAACTGGCTTTTAGGGCATTGGAAACCTTTATTTTATGATCCCCGTTGTAGAGCTCAATTCTACCAGCTATTTCCTCAAGCAGGTAAGTCTCCCAAATAATTAGAACATCAACATCCTTTTTGGCAGCCATTTTGTACACAGGGATTGCTTTTTGCAGAGCTGCCTTGACCAGAGGAAAATCTTGTTTCCTGCAACAAGCATTTAGGGCTCCAACAACTGGGAGGAACCCTGCAGGACCAGTCCGTCTAGTAGCCCTTGGTACCTGGTTGTATCTTTACCACTTTACTGAGTTTCTGTTTGCTTCAGTTAATAGGTCTATAATAAGGTCATCTCTTGCTCTGGGAACTTTCAGTCTTGCTGCATTCACCAAATTGAGCATCTGAATTGTCTTCTGTTGCTCAATCTGCGCTTTCTCTTTTCTGTTAGTGGACCATAATCTGAAGATTTGGGTTCACAGCAAATGGCCTTTCTCAATACTAAACCCTTCTGCTTTAGCATCTATTACTTCTGGTTTCCCATTGGCTTCTTGTTCAATAAAAGTCAGCATATGCTTAATATACTTTTACAACATTCAGTACTGCTGAGGGCCATGGCAAAAGAGATGCTAGACTAGTGGGCAACTAGCTCAAATTTAGATTTAAAGGGGATGATGAAAGGAGAGAGAAAAAAACTAGTGCAGTTTCAGCCTTTGTTTTTTCAACAGTGATAAGTTTTTGTGTTCAAACACAAAGCAAATTGCTTCCGTTTTCTCCCCAGGGGTGCAATTTTCTTCATTTAGCAACCATTTTAGTCTTGAAGGCAGATCTTTCAATTTATTGGTTAATGATTCCCCCCACCCGATTATTTATTCTTCATCCTTCTCATATCTACCAGAGCAACTGGATCATGATATGGGCAATGCTTAACAATTATCAGAAGGGTGCAGCCACTGTTCCAATTTCTCTGTAATGCCTTTGTGATTTCATTGTTTTTAATGACTACCCAGACCCCTTGAGAGGCTACTTACAGACACTCATTTTAAATGTTATAAATACTGTTTTAAGGAAAGGTAACATATGTGAGTTTCACTGGTCATTCGTCAACATTCACTTGGAATTAATTACATCCACTTGTGAAACCATTTATCAGATATTCCTCCCTTTCACAGTATCAGCATTCTAGTAGTCTCTAAAAATCTGATATAAATCCTACTTCCCTACTAACTTTCATTATAAAATGAGAGCCATGTTACCAGCAGAGAGTTGCAAATAGGCTGAATTAAAACCCTTGGATGAAGAAGAGAGCCAGACAGTCACTAGTCCTGTGACAATTCACTTTTCATATTTACTTTCTTAATCATTTGAAAATTGGTGAGTATCACTTCTGGTCACGTTCCTTATCCTCATGACCACAGGGATGTCTCTTTTATTACTAAAGTTACCTACCTCTACGTTTTAGGACTTCTAGGCTTTGCCCTCTCCCTGCTTTGATGTGGGTATTTTCATTCCTTTAGTTAGGGATTCTACTGCAGTAACACACATGCTTCACCAGTGGGGGTCAACTCTCAAACTGTACTTCCACCTGAAAAGTCCTGTGTTAGAGTAGTCTGCTTATATAAAAATGCTCATTTTCTATCTTCAACTTGAACGTTCTATATTAAAATTCTGTAATCATCTCTTATTTCTCTTTCAGGCACAAATGTATACAGCACATTCCATTTCAGGTTAAAATTAGATAGTTACAGTGAATTGCATATTTCATTCTCAGAAGAAAAGTTGTACCTATTTGACAGTGAGAATTTCTCAAAGTGAAATATATGTTTTCATAATATAGACTAGTCCTTATAAAGGAAACTTACAATATAATTAACTTACATACAAAGATAAATCATAAACAAAGATTTTCCCAAATCCTCCTTTTAATAATGATGGTATATTCAAATTGATCTAGGTTACATAAGCAAATACGCAGATTTACTGATACAAAGACACATACAAACAATTGAAAGAAATATTCTAAAATGTTAACAATGCTTATCTCAGAATGATGCAATTATGAATGACTTTCATTTGTTTATAGTTTTTGAATTTAAATAATTTCAATAAATTTGAGCTATGATACTATTAGGGACAATAGGTTTAAATACATGCATATGCATATTTGCATTTTTATTGTGGTAAAATACAGATGACACAAAATTTAGCATCTTAACCATTTTAAAGCGTACAGTTCAGTGGTTTTAAGCACATTCACATTGTTATACGATCATCACTATTTTCTAGTTCTATGATTTATTCATCACCCCAAATAGAAACTAAGTAGTTACTTGCAATTCATACCATTTCCACCCACCGACCCCTACTAATCTGCTCTCTGTCTCTATGAATTTGTCTGTTCTGAATATTTCATATAAGTAGAGTCATACAGTATGCACTTTTTTTGTGTCTGTCTTACCTTACTTAGCATAATGTTTTCAAGTTTCATTCATGTTGTAGCATGTTTCAGTACTTCATTCCTTTTTATGGCTGAATAATATTCAATTGTGTGGCTACAATGAGTTTTGTTTATCCATTTGTCTTGCTGATAGACATTTGGGTTTTTCCACCATTGGGCTATTATGAATAATGTTGCTATATTTGTGTGCACATTTTTGTTTCAATATCTGTTTTCATTTCTTTTGGATCTAGACCCAGGCACAACTGTATTGGCATATACTCTTTCAAAAAGACTTTAGTTCTACTTTGGTATGTTGTATGGATGCTTTGGTGGTGGATGTAGTATGGTAAAAACACATGAAGGGGGAGATCCTAGACTTACAAAACACAAAGTTTTAAATCAGCGTTACTTGAATTTTAAAAAGTAAAAGTAAATAACATGCATGGCAGTGAATAAAAGTTTATTAAAGCAAATATTTAAAGTGATTTATGTAAACAGTTTACCGCATCATGCTGAAATCATTGAGTACAGTGACATATGGTATCAAATTAAAACATTCATAAATTTTTCTGAAAGAAAAAGTAGCAATGTTTTTTCAAAATCATTAAAGATAACCCTTATAACATTCAATTATATTTTCAATCATTGAATATAGTACATTCTTTTTAAACCCAAATCATATAGTTAAAAATGTAAATTTCATTTGGGAACAAATTTCTTTTATATTCAGTACTTTATGATGAGCTAACTGAAAAGCACTGTCTTTTCCCCTTAACAGAGCCATCTTAGTAGTATCTAATTCTCTTTCAAATACTTATATATTAAAAGTATGAAAATATGTATCTATGTTCATTGTTGTTGTTGCTTTAATAGGAAAGCATCACTAAGTGCATACTAAAATTTGAGCCTAAAGAATCTACTAAACATATAGTACCAAATTAAAAAAAATATATAGAATCTCCCAGAAATTCAAGCTGTTAGACTATCACCAGCAGGAGAAATATACCCTGAGACAGTTCATAGTACCAATTCTTAGGTGCTTTCCCTCCCACCCTCCTAACAGAAAACTGATATATCTCTTGAATATAAAATCCCAATATTATCAAGGTTAATTTTATCTGTAGACAGGTAGCTTGAAGCAAGCTAAAGAAGATATAGCCTGTGTTTACCCATACCTATTTAACAACTGTTGGATTCTCTCCATTTTTCCTTCCCTCCAAACACATTCATGCATGTTTATATATATATATCGTATATGACACACATGCACACAAGTACGCATGTACACACATGTGCCAAACTGTAATTCCAACTCAGTAGCTGCACATAGCAAGAAGTGTATTTATAGCTCAGTCATTTCCTAAATCTCAGCCTTTCCCCTGTTATTATTCCTGCTTCCACCTCTACATACACACAGCATTCCACAATTCAGAGAGTAGATAAAAAATTCTAGGTAGAAAAGAGGAAGCAGTAGCCTTATAAGAACAAAAGAACCATCCAAACAATAAAATTTGTTAATATGTAAAAGATATTATTTGGGATCATTTAAAAATAAAGTACTGGTGTATATTTTTATAATATTGATAGACTTTAAGAAAAATTCAAATAGGAACAATAAACTTATAGAAAACAGTAAGGAAAATTCACTTCTATAAAAGATTTTACACATTCCAACTTTGCTAGGATCAACACTCAATTTTTTTTCCTTAAAAAAAATCTGAAAATGCTTTCATATTCTGATAATGCTCCAAAAACCCTACCACAAAACCCAGAAGGAACTCTTTCATCCTGTTCTCTGAAGAAGTTTTTAAATAGCTCTGGCATAACAACAACAATTTATATCATAGAGATATTTTCATATGAAGATTAAGAACTTCATAAATTTCTTATTCTGTATGTGGAAAAACTGAATTGCAGTGGAGTAAATTATCCAAAGCCCCACAAAAATCAGGGCAAAGTCAAAAATAAAATTCAAGTCCAATTAACTGTAAAGACAGCAATCAGTCCATGAAACAAAATATCTCAGTTACCATGGGGGATAGTTATTCTTAAAAAGGAGTGGAATTAAAGCACGTTATATCATAATGTTAGTCATGTCATTTAATGAGTGTGAGTGTGAGATAGAACAGCAGGTAGATCACTGAATTCCCACTGTTTACCTTTTTAGCACTTATTTCTTTGTACTTTGTACATACTTTGTACTTTTGTACATAGTCTGCTATTAAACTACTCCTACCCTATATCCTATAGAATAAAAATATAATCAATATAGATATTCTGATAATGACAATACTCAGAGACAACTGAGATTTAACCTTAATATTAATTCTTGGTGTGTTTAAGTACATGATTAGGGTAGCCAAGAATGAATTAGCATTTCTTTAATTCCAGTTAACTAATACCCTGTCATTATCCACCAGCTGATTTCCCCAACTGGTATATTACCCTAACTCTTTTGTTCCTGTTTCTGAGAGGTATCCTCTCACCACCTAACTGCTGGTGGCAGTCACACCAGAGTGCATCAGATTAGAAATATGAGAAGAGGGGCCTCCCTGGTGGCGCAGTGGGTTAAGCAACGACTATGAAGCAAACTGCAGTCACTGCAGCATGAGTTCGATCCCTGCTGCTGGCCAGGGAGGAGACCCACATGGCGTAGCAGACCTCTCTTGCTCTCGCCCGCTGCTCCCCTCAGCAGTGTGTTTCAGTCAGTCTGCCTGTTCTGCTCCCCACTGTCTCTGGTGGGTCCTCTCACCTCCTGGGTCTCTGCCCTGTACCCTAGCTCTTGTATGCATAAATAAATAAATCTTTTAAAAAAAAAAGAAATATGAGAAGAAATAAATTCCAATCAGTCTTTCTTACTTCTTCTTAACAGCTTTTATCAGGTGCTGTAGTGAAGGAATGGAGTACAAATTCAGTGAAAAGCAAATTAACTTGGGGATTAAAACAATACATGGCATTTTCGTCTTTAAAAAAACTCCTGTACTCATAGCTTATTGGTCAACTGCGAGATTTATTCATAATACTTTTCAACTCCATGAACAGTAGAGAATGGGCTGAAAGAGTGATTTTTCTGGGCCTAATTTTTAACACCCACTCAACAGTTACCTTTGTTGATCTCTAAAAATTTTCTATGGCCTTACCTCCCAGTCCAAATAATCACAGACATCTTCAAAGTTAGTGAGTAGAGACACTGAGCAGAACAGCCGTGGCAGCTCATCCCTTGTCATTGGGGGGAAACGGCTATCTTTAAGGGCACTGTTAAAAATAAATCAAATATTAAAACAATCACTAGATATGTGAGTTCCTAATTTAAAATACAGTCATTTTTTAAAAGGGCAAAAGATTTAAAAAAAAATCCCACAAAGGTGGGAGATCTTCAAATATTTTCAAAGGCCCAAAGAACTCCTTTTTTTTTTCATTCAATATCCTGTTTCCGTTAGCCAATACTGTGACCAAGTCAACTGTAAAGAGTAAATGACCAATTATATTTCTTATATAGTTATTTACTAGGATACTCCCCTGATACTTGTAGACTCTAAGAATATTTTAGTTTACTTTTAAGGAGAATAAAAAACAGACTAGTGGAAACTTGTGATAAAACTTCTGAATCTACTGCTGGTGGAAATACACACACACACACACACACATAGACACACATTTTATATTGTAAAATAATTTCAGACCAGATTTGCCAGTTACCATAGAACAACACTTAGCGTTCAAAACAAAAAAAAAGACCAAAATTTTATTGCTTGAAACAAAAGAAAATGAAAAAAATCATGCAAATTATAGACTAAAAATACTCGCAAGGATTTCAGAACCCTTAAAAAAGATAATTCAAGATATGACTAAAAAATTGTGAAACTACAGGAAATAGGGCTAATCTAGGAAATAAAATTATGGCTAGAAGATCATTAATCACATCAATGGATTTCTGAGTACATCAACTTTGATTGGATCCTGTAATCAAAGTAGCATATTACAGTGCCAAACTCTAGAAAAACCCCAATGTAAAGGACAAAATGTTGGAACACCATAATTCTTTTCACAACAGTAGAACAGACAGAACACACACACAGATACATGCACACAGCGGCACTGTGTTCCCTTTTAAAGAAGGCACTTCCTGGTTAAAAAACAAACAAACATAACTCTAATTGCACACTATATTAATGGCACTGCTGGCACTTGCACTGTTGATCTCCAAAAATACAGTATAGCAGTCAGGCTCAGAAAACATCTTCACAGATTAATCCTTACAGGTTACAAACATTGAGCCTACACACTGCTTGGATCATAACAAAGTTTCGTGGCCTTTGAATATAATTTAATTCTTTTTCAGTGATTTCCTCATTGTAGGGTTTTATTTTTTTCATCGCTTTACCCCTTCCTTTGCATTCTTACCCCTCACTCTAATGTACAAATATATACCTACGCTTTTTAAATATCTTCAATGCATTTTATTGTACATTATATCCTACTATATAAAGGAAAATGCTTCTGGAAAGATATGAAGATATCCTATATAAAGTATATATTTTTTATCTTTAAAGGAGCCAATCAAGATTAAACAAGAAAATCAGAAATCTGTGATAATTCATGTGCTGAGAACAGCATTTCACTACTTTATAATTTAACAACATAGATTTTCTATGGTTTGACTCCTTTTATTTTCCTGTTGGCAAATAAAGTTTTAAACAATATTTTCAAGTTTCTCATCCAAAGCCAAGATAAACACATATATGTGTGTGTTTATAAACACACCACTACCACCCTGACACACACATACTGGGAAGAAATTCTAAAAGATAGACTAGAAAAATCTCATGGATTAAAAAACAAAATGGTCAATCATGCTTTCAGAGTTCCTGTAAAAAAATATGGGCGGGGAGGGCATTATACATTAGAATAATATAAATATAATTTTTAAGGCTAGATTTTTTTATTGTAAGAAATACATCCATTTGTAAGCATACAGTTAAGAAGGATTAAGTACTTTCACACTGCTGTGCAACCATCATCACCATTCATCTCTGGAACTTTTTTCATCTTATCCAATTTTTCTTGAGATACAAATCATATATCACAAAATTTACCCTTTTAATGTATACAATTCAGTGGTTTTTCATATATTCACAGCATTGTACAATCATCACCACTATCTAATTTAAAAATGTTTTCACCACACCAAAAAGAAACCCCCTACCCTGATAGAAGTCACTACCATTCTCCCACCCCCAGCTCTTGGCAACCACTAATCTCTCTCTCTATGAATTTGCTTATTCTAAACATTTCATTTACATGTAGTCATACAATATGTGGCCTGTTGTGTCTCATTTCATTCACTTAGCATAATATTTTTGAGGTTCCATCCATGTTATAGCGTATCTCAATACTTTACCCTTTTTTTTTGCTTTGTAATATTCAATTGAATGTACATATCTGTACATTTTGTAACTTTTTAAATCTATTTATCTGTGGATTGTTTCTATTTTTGGATATTATGAATATGCTGCTATGAAAATTCATGTATGCGTTTTGTGTAAACGTGTTTATGTAGACATATTTTCCTTGAGTCTATACCTTGGAGTGGAACTGCTTGACAATATGGTAATTATGTTTAATTGTTTCCCACACTATTTCCCACACTCGATATAATAATCTACAATCCTGCAATGCAGTATATTAAAGTTCCAATTGCTTCACATACTTGCCAATACTTGTTATCATCTGCTTTGTAAATTTTAGTGTTAGGCCTCACTTTTTAATGAAGAGTTTTTGCAACTAACACTAGTTTTTACATTAAAACAATATACATGCTGACATTGCCAGACAGTTAATCTCACAACACTTTTTTAAAATTTTTTAAAATTATATTTAATGGTATTTGACATCGTTTATATTCCCCAGTGGGTTCCCACCACCATTTTCACCTGTGCACCGTCACCTCAGTCCCTTGTGCTCTTTGCGCCTCATCACTGTCTTTGCCCTCCCCTCCCTCCGTCCACCCTCATCACCCCCATGGTCCCTTGGGTTTATCTTTGATCTTTTGATCTTGTTCAGTTTTTATTTGATTGTTTGGTTGTTTTGGGTTATGATTGCCCATTTCCTTTAGTTTTCTCTTGTTTTTTGTTTGTTGTTTGTTTTCCTTTTTATTTTTTGTTTTGATTGTTGTTTTTTTCACATTCCTCCTAAAAGCGAGGCCATCCCATATTTTTCTCTTGCCTTCTGCCTTGTTTCACTGAGTATATTTCCTTCTAGCTCCACCCATGTTTCTATAAATGTCCCTAGTTTTTTATTTTTGATTGCTGAATAGTATTCCATTGTGTATATGTACCACATCTTCTTGATCCAATCCTCTAGTTTTGGGCATTTGGGCTGTTTCCAGGTCTTACCAATTGAAAACAGTGCTGCAATAAACATGGGGGTACAGGTACTCTTTTGGATCGGTGTTTTTGTGTTCTTTGGGTAGATTCCTAGGAGTGGGATTGCTGGGTCATATGGTAGTTCCATCTCTAGTAGGCCAAGGAACCTCCATACGGCCTTCCATATTGGTTGGATTAACTTGCATTCCCACCAGCAGTGTAGTAGAGTTTATTTTTCTCCACAACCTCGCCAGCATTTATTGTTGTTGGTTTTTTTGATATATGCCATTCTTACCGGTGTAAGGTGGTACCTCATTGTGGTTTTAATTTGCATTTCCCTGATTATGAGGGATGTTGAACATCTTTTCATATGCCTGTTGGCCATTTGTATATCCTCTTTGTTGAAGTGTCTTTTAAGTTCTTCTGCCCATTTTTGATTGGGTCATTTACTTTGATTTTCTTGAGTCTTGTAATCTCACAACACTTTAAGGCAAGTTATCATTTTGTTTAAATTCCAGCAAGTCAATAAAAGGTAAATTTTAGCTCAGAATAACTCAAACCATTTCTATCCTCCCTGGAGGTGCAAGGGGTTGAGCACAGCACTGTGGGGCTTCCACAGCCACTGCAGTGTGAGTTCAATACCCAGCCAGGGAGGTCACCCACATGGCGCAGCAGACCTCTCCTACCTTGCCCGCTGCTCCCCTCAGCAGTGTATTTCAGTCTATCTGCCTGTTCTGCTCCCCACTATATCTCTAGTGAATCCTCTCAGCACCCCCATACACACCTCTGACCTGTACCCTAGCTCTTGTATGCATAAATAAATAAAATCTTTTTTAAAAAAAGAATAATTCAAACCATTTCAAATCAATGATATTTTCAGGTACCTAAAATGTAATTGATGATCAGGCTAGCAAGCTTTTCATGTTATATGGAACCTTGTTACTTAATTACTCTGAACCTAAGAATGTTTTAAAGCAACAAATAAATGGGAGAATGGTAGTATAGCTAATAACAGACGAGAAACAACCATGCCTCACCATATCAAGACTCAAATGTATGAGCTTCAAAACGCTGAAATAGTGAAGGTACCTTAGTTGTGAAAGAAGTACTCATTCACATAAGACTTTTAATTCTTTCATTAGTCATCAAATCTAAGTAATTTTTCATTAAAATCATGAGCACAGAAAAATTCCAAAAGTTAGGAGCCCTCAGTGTCTAGGGGAAGGAACTAGTAATGGAAGCCTGGCAAGGTTTTAAGAGATTATAAAAAACAAAACATGAAAAATGCAGCTGGTGACTGACCTGAGAGCTGCTAGGCTGGTGTGGATAGTTGATAAACAGGAGGATTCAGCTTCCTTCCTCCACACTCGTTTTAGTGCATAGAATATGCAATGTGGAAACTGAGCTTTCAGAGAGGATATACTGTCCAGAGTAGTGCAGTGACTAGCTCGAGGTGAGCCAGCTAGTGAGTGACACTGGTAGGGACAATGCCAACTCTGTGATTCCAGCCCCAAATTTCTCCCGAATATCCAACATTGAATGGATATTTTCCATAATTTTAAAATTAAATGCCTGCCTTACTTGGCAATTCTGATATCATACCTGCAGTGCTTTTACCTAAACAAGATAAATAATAATTCAGTAGTATTCATTAGTAGCCAAAGGGTAAACAGAGCTAGACTTCCTGTCTACTGGAAATCTGCAGGCACAGAAACTATTTTAAAATATTAATATTATCTATGGAAAGCATTTTATACCAAAGTAGTGTCTGCCAATTTAATTCTAGGCAGGCTAAAGAATTGACAAACAAGGAGATCCTGTAGTAAATTCATGTGAAGTTCTCTTTGCTACATTAGGAAGCCATTTTCTAACATTTAAATATTGCTAGGGAAAAAAAATCCCACTTATATACAAAGCCAGCCAGCTGCTCCACCACCCATATGATGGATGGGTAAGGTTTAAACAACAGTTTAATTCACATACCAAGTTCAAATATATTCAATTTAAATTGGCACCTTCCCAAGAATATATTTCACCTAATTGAGAAACATTAACATCTGTCAAAGTTAATATCTAATGTTAAATAGCACTTTGATAAAAATTAACATTTTTTACAAAGTGAATTAAAGTTTAGCTATCAAAGCATCAAAGGATTCATGATAGTGCCTGAGAAGTATGAGGTAAAAAAAAAAAGCTGAAAAAAGACAAATCTTTAGATATAGAAGGGTTTCACAAACAGTATTCCATGCAGCAAAATTTTAAAAAATGGTTTAAGTGAATCTAATTAGCTAGTCATTCACACTTGTTCATTCATTCCTTCACTTTCTAAAACATTGATGACCTTAATCAGTTAAACAGTGGAAAGTTACCCAACTGAGAAGAGCTTCATATTACAGGCAATCATTTTTCAGGACAAGGAAGTAATTAAACCAAAATTAAAAATCGCTGTTTGGCTAGGTGAAGAGAAGCAAACCAAGCATACATTGGTTCTAAAGTTAAAAAAAAATACTGGATGGTAACACTTATATATGGAATATAGAAGAACAAAACTAAGGGTCAGACAAAACCAAACCAATAACAAACCCTTGAAATCTAACTGTAGAACTGGGGCTACCAAAAGAGGAGGGGAGGAGGGAGAACAAAGTGTATAGGGCACAATAGACTATGGGTGCCTAGGTGATGTGGTAATATACGCATGAAGTGTATGATTCTATTATCTTTAAATCATATACAGTGTTATAAACTAATGCTACCTCAATGAAAAATTTTATTTAAAACTAAAAAAAGTAAAAAGTTTATTTATGTGGGGGTACCAATCACCTAGAGATTCTGCCAGTCCTCCCCAGAACTTCTGGAAGCTATGCGCATGTGGCATAGCTCAACTCCAGAAACTTAGAATAGTAGAATCTTAAACCCAAATTGAAAAAATTATCGCTAATCTCTCTTTCACATTAAGTAGCAATTTTAGCTCCCCATTATTTAAAAAAAATTAACAGACATAAAATATGTTACTATTCATCAAACCTAAGGGTGGGGAGGAACAACAAAGGACATAATTATGGTGAAGGAAGAAGGAAGGGAACATTATTTTGGCGAGGGTTGTGTCTCAAAAGAAAATTTTCAATCGTAAGCCATAAAAAATGTTATTTATTTGAATGATATTTTTCTTTAGAGTAATGAATATATTTGCTTGCTGCTCAATAAGTATTAACATTAAAATGTATTACATTTAAAGTATCTATTTTAAAATGTGATGAGTAATTAATGGGGTGGAAGAAAGAAGCAAGGTTGGAACAAATGGAGAGAAAATAAAAGAGGGAAAGAAAAAGAAAAATGCATACATTTTTGTATGCATACATATAAAAAAAAGGTAGAGAAGAAAACAAAAGGCAGGAAAAGGAAGTGAGAGGCAAAGAAAGTAAAAAGTGGAGACACGCAGGGGCTAACCTAGAAAGCAAGGAAGGAAGAGTGGAAGGGCAAGAGGGGAAGGGAGATAAAATACAGTGTGTATTTTATTTGGAAAAAAAAAGAGTAGGGAACTATAAAATCAGAGACATTCTGCAAGGGAGGGGGAGGCAGAGGGATCAAAACAGAGAGGGAAGAGCACAAGGGACTATGGCGATGGTGCACGGGTGGATTGGTGGTAGGAATTTTACAGGGACTACACCTGAGAGGGGAAAGTATACATTGTACAAAAATGAGCAATGATGTAATACATATATATATGTAAATTCAATATATATTTTATTTGGCTCCTATCCTATAGGATTCACTTAGGTTTTAGAGTGTTAACATCACTGCCCTCTGATTTTCTTAAAGCTCTTGAATTGTTTTAATCTCAAATTCTTAAAATCTTCTACTCTGAGATAGCCAGAGCTGCCCACCAGGAGGGGAAAATACTCACTGGCTGCATGCTGTGATGACCAGAACAATACTGTCAAGAATCTGCCTTCCAGCCACAAGTCCCTCACCTCTAAATTAGGAGAATAGTGTGGGAATTTGATTTAGTGGTGCAGAACAAAAGCTGGAAAACACAGAACGAAACAGATGGCTAAATGTTTAGTGTGGTGTAAGGTGGAAGTCTTCATTTCCCTCCATATAATGCCCACATAATGTTTTTCCTTGTAGTTTCTACATTTACTCTATTCCATTTTTAGAAATGAACTATGAGAAATGGGTTTTTTCTTTAATTATTTTTCTATTGAAAATCTTTTTAAATATAGTACTAGAGCATAGTGAACATAACTTAATTTTCTGTTTATGACTCAGTTTCATCTTTAAGATTTAATACAACTTCGGGTCATTCATTACTATACAGTGTTAGAACAATAGTCTCACAGTCTTGGCAAGAAAAAAAATCTGTGGTTCTGGAAAACAGATTACAGTATGAACACCAACAATTTTGATCTTGAGAAATTTGAAAACGTGAGATCACTTCTACTTTTAAGAGAATATAACACAAAAATAACCTGACATTTCTTTCAGAGTTTCCAAGGGCTTTCACCCTTGTGTTCACTAAGTTAATAAAGAACTAAACTACCTTTCAAATTGATTCAGATATAAATATTGTTGCTTTTCTCATATAGAAATCTCTATAACCTTGAACAAGTGTTATTTCTCGGGGCCATCAAAAAATGTTGTCTCTAAGAAAAAAACATTATCTCTAAGGTATAACAACAGTTACAAGATATTCATTATAAAAAATTCTAAAATGCAAAATGAAAGCCACTATTAATACATGAACATTATTTCACAGTCCTATAGAATAGCACAGTACAATGGTCAAGAGCTTGGGTTCTAGAGTCAGAAATAACTGTGCTTGCATCCTGGCTCCACTGCATATAGTCTGTGTGACATTAGGGCACGAGTCTCATCCTTTGTCAGCCTCCACGGGCTCATCTATAAAACAGGGATAATAATAAGTGCTCACAAAGTCACTGTGGCAACTAAATACAATCATAATGACTTCATAAGCACCTTGCCTACACTAATTGCTCAATGATAGTACCTGTCAGAGAAATTTGATCATCAGTGTATTAGTAATGTTTAAAGGTATAGGTATGAACCTAAAATAATGGCTCTGGTGAAAAGGACAGAAACCTCAGGAATAAAGTTAACCTTTCTTTTTTAAAATTTTTTAAAGATTTATTTATGCATACAAGAGCTGAGGTACAGGCCAGATGTGTGGGCGGTTAGAGGATCCGCCAGAGACAAAGTGGGTAGCAGAATAGGCAGACTGACTGAAACACACTGCTGAGGGAAGCAGCCGGCGAGGCAGGAGAGGTCTGCTACGCCATGTGGGTCCCCTCCCTGGCCGGCAGCAGGGATCGAACTCATGCTGTAGCGGCTGTGGTTTGCTTCATAGAGCTTTGCTTAACCCACTGTGCCATCAGGGAGGCCCAAAGTTAACCTTTCAACTTTGATATGGGGGGATCTAAACAAGTTATCTTCTCAAAGAATTAAATGCGGTTAACTCAGAAGGTAATGGTTACCTCCTCAGTTTCTGACTTTTTTTAAAAAAAGCATTCATTTCATGTTCTCACATTTTCAAAATATTTAATTACCTGCTGTATGTGAAGAAATATGGAAGACATAAGAATAATAGGTTACAAAATAATATATGATGAATAAAGGAATTATTAAAATCACATACAGTAGGACTGCTGAGAGCAATGATTAGGCTAAGGTAGCTTCTTTTCTAAAAGGATCTGTTTTTACACTCCATGCTACTGATTTACTGGTTACTAAGTAACCCAGAATTGCCCATAAATTTACAGAAATGAAATATGTAACTACTTTTTCCAGAAGCAAATCTGTTATATGAAGTAAGGTGCTTCTTCATCAAGAATTTTCATTATTCTGCAAGCATACATTCATATGATGCCTGTAAGTCCTTAGTTATCCCAAACTAGATTTTTTTCAGTCTCTAGGGCAGGGATTGGTCTTTCACTTCCATGCAAGAATGGTTTATCTAATTCCCTGGATTGTGTTCAATTTTTCTTTAATGAACTTAGATATATTACTCTGTATCTTAGGGGCTATACTACAGCAAAATATTAAGAAGAAAGCAAAAACAACTCTCTAAGTAGCAGACAAAGGAGAGATTGAAGGCTCTGTGCTTCCCTCATCCAAATCAGTAGCCTCCAAGTTGTTTGGAGTGAAACTGTTATCAGCAAAAACAAGTTTGAGCACACAAATTATATATAATTTACTTGCAAAGCATATATACATGTACTACTAATACTAGCTAATACACCTAAAGTAAAATATAAAAGAATAAATTTTGTTGTTAAATGTATTAGTATAAATATATGTTTCAAATAATATGCTTGATAATTTCCTACTTATATTGGGGCTGACTTTGTGTCAGATCTGACCAGATATTTTTTACTTTATAGTATGAGGTAACTTGTAGGAAAAGTGGCAAGTAGCTCCAACTTTTTGTTGTTCAATCCATTGTTCCTTTGCTTGAAACGTCTTTTATTTTTAAATTTTTTTAAGATTTATTTATTTATGCATACAAGCACTGGAGTACAGGACAGAGACATAGTGGGTGAGAGGATTCACCAGGGACAGAGTGAGGAGCAGAACAGGCAGATAGACTGAAATACACTGCTGAGTGGAGCAGTGGACAAGGCAGGAGAGGGCTGCCGCACCATGTGCGTCACCTCTCTGGGAGGCAGGGATGGAACTCAGTGCTGCAGTGGTTGTGATTTACTTCATAGTGTGTTGCTTAACCCATTGCGCCACCAGGGAGGCCCCTGCTTGAAACTTCTTAAGCCACTTGTCTATATTGCATGGGTTAGTTTAGCTAGTTTTACATAACTTACACTGGTCAAATGTCTTAAGATTCCTGCAAAGAATGCACAGGTTGGAAATAATACTTACAAACATAAATCTACTTAAGAGGCATGTGTAAAGTGAAATAGGTTGCAATATGACTGAAAGAAGGAATGCATCGCTATCAATTCCCATCAAATTATGTACCTTGCTTTCCTTCGTATCCCTAATTTGAGTGTGTGATAAACTAAATGAGAGCACCCTGGTAAATCCATACATTAAATATTAGCGGTGTTTAAGTAGTTGCTTATGTTTTTAGATAATATGATCATAAATAGAATTTTTGATATTTTTTTATCAACCCATAGTAATTATCTGGATACATCCCTTTTTGGAGACTGCTAAACTAAAGCTCCTAGTCAATTTCTAGAAGAATGTTCCTAATATACCTAGATACAATACTGTGAGCAAAAGATTCTTTAGTAACAAAGGGTAAATATCTGTTTGGCATCTCCTGTGAGCCAGGTGCTACACAAGTATTATCTTGTTGAGTCCTCAAAAATATCCCATTTTTAGAAGAGGAAACTGAGGTTCAGCAAGATTAAGTGATTTGCTAAAGGTCTTAAAAAGAGAGTAAGAGAGCTGAGATTTGAAAGAAGGGCTGCCTGCCCCTAGACCCCATTCTCTTTTCACATACTACTTTCAGAATGGTACCGAATGAACATAAATGTATACACATTTAATCCATTTGAAGGAATTTCCCCAATTAATGCTTCTTTTCATGGGATTTAACTGAATGCTTTAGGTGGAAGTACAATCAGGTATTAAACTAAGATAAATGGTACTTTTTTAGTGAAGTATTAGCTTGCTTTTGTTCTCCTTTCTCCATTTTGATCTTGGTGACTCAGAGCTGCTGCCATTGAAAAACATCTGTTTTATCTAAATTTAATAAGCTGTATTAGTGGGATACTAAGCCTTCTCTTATTCTGAAGCCTTCCCACAATTTGAAATTTAATCTACTGGAAGTCATAATAGAGTTACCAAAATACTAGTTTTGGACATATCTAGGCTGGCAGGCCTGTTTCTGATTTTTCACTTTGCTTTTCCAACCTGAATGAATAAGTTCTCTCATGCTCACCACAAGAGTCATGCAATTTTTTTCCTTCTCTCTTTCCATGGTAATCAAATCTATAAATTGAACTATGTAAATTGCAAAACATATGTTGTAATTCTTACACATGTGCCAGGTTAGGTGTGGTTTGGTCTTACCCACTGGTTTACTGTCTTTCTAAAAATATCAGCAGTCTTACATGGCACAAGGCTGTTGAGGACTAGCATGCTGGTTGTAATTGTGTGACCTGTCTATGATTTTCTCGGATGTCACTGACTAATAAAGGAAATGAGTTAAGTCAGTCTTAAGATGAGATATATGTCCAACAATTTTTTTATGCCTTCTTTGGGGAGGTAACTCAAGGGTTGACCTAGAACCAGAACTATTCCTGATGCCTGTGTCATTGCATAGTGTGGGAGAGTGCAGCAACTCTGTGCACATCACCTGCAAAACCTTTCTTCAGGGAGCTTCTAGATCATAGACTTTGGAAGGACTGAGTATATATCCATCCCCATCACCTGCAGGACCTCTCTGTATGCATCTAGAATGTATAGTCAGAAACTATAAGCAACCAAAGTGAACAGAGCCTGTAAACAAGGAGCTTCCTGGTTAGTGGTGCACAGTATTGGGAGTCAGGTGTGGTACCTGTATCTCCCCGAGCATCCTCTCTTGGGCGTCTCCTGAAGCTTCCAATTTGCTACTGCTGGAAAGTACAGAACTCCTGGGGGAGAAGATCTAATACAGAAAAATGGGCAGACAAAAACCACAACACATGGCAACTTGAGACCTCAAGGGTATGTCACCACAAGACAGGAACAACTCTCCAGAATATAACCACAAAGATATGGAAGATCTTATCTTCCTATTGAACAGAGGGTTCACAATTGCCATGATACAGAAATTCAAAGAAATGAAAGAAAATGCAGCAAACATCAAAAAAAGAGAATATTTTGAGAAATACAATTAATGAACACAAATTAGAAATAGATGATTTTAAGGATAAGGGAGTTGTGAAATGCAAAAAGATCAATAGAGGAGATAAAAAAATTCTGCAGAAAGGTATGGAAGCATACTAGACCAAATGGAGGAATTAACTAGTGACCAAGATAATATACAAAGGACATGGGTGGAAGGAGAAAGAGAAAGATAAAAAAAATATAAACACTCTGAGACATATCTGGCCCCACTAGGCAGATAATGGCAACAAAGAAAGGATATCAAAGAAAATCAACAAAGATAATGGATATCCCAGAAGGGGATAAGAGACAGAAGTGAACACATAATTAACACAAAGATATAATAGAGAAAAACTTACCAAACCTGGGGAAAGAACTAAATATACAAGTCCATGAAAATAAAATAACTGGTTATTTAAATGCAATGAGACCTACACCAAGATATACAGTTCTGAAACCACCAAGCGTTCAAGACAAAGGAAGAATATTGAAGGTAGTTAGGGTCAAAAGCAGATCACTTATAAAGGAAATCCCATAATGCTGACATCAGACCCCTCAGAGGAAATATGGCAGGGAAGGAGAGAATGAACAATGTGTTCAAAATAATCACTGAAAAAAATCACAAGACCCTTCTTCGAATATAAGGGAGAAACAAAGGTCTTCCCAAACAAGCTGACGGAGTTTGCCAACATTACACCTCTCCTAGAAGAAATTGTGAAAGGGGATTTACTATATAAATCAAAGAAGAAAGTCTACAAAAATGTATAAGGAATTAGATAGCACCAGAAAACTTTAAAAAAATGAAAATAATAAATCAGCATATATCAATAACTACCTTAAATGTAAGTGGACTGAATTCATCAATCAAAAAGCAAGGAGTGGCCAATTAGATAAAAAAATGAAACAAGATGCATCCTTGGTGGCGCAGCGGGTTGAGCGCTGCACTGTGAAGCATCCATGGCACTGCAGCACCAGTTCGATCCCTGGTCAGGGAGGGGACCCACATGGTGAAGCAGACCTCTCCTGCCTCGCCCACTGCTCTCCTCAGCAGTGTGTTTCAGTCAATCTGCCTGTTCTGCTCCCCACTCTCTCTGGTGAATCATCTCACCTCCCGTGACTCTGGCCTGTACCCTAGCTCTTGTATGCATAAATAAACCTTAAAAAAAGAAACACAACTTTCTGTTGTCTCCAGGATACCCATCTTAGCTTAAACAAAAAAGGTCTCAAAATAAAAGGTGGGAAAACGATCTTAGAAGCACATGGGGCCCAGAAAAAGGCATTGACAGCCCTATTAATATCATAAAATAGACTTCCAGCAAATAAAAGCAACAAGAGACAGAGATGAACACTATCTAATAATTAAGAGATTGATATACAAGGAGGAGAGAACACTAGTCAGTATATATGCACCAAAACAAGGAGCATCAAAGTACATAAAGCAAATATTATCAAATCTGACATCAGACACTGGCAGCAACACAACATGGATGGGAACATCAATACCACATTTTCACAAATACACTGATTCAAAAGAATACCTGCACCCCTATGTTTATAGCAGCACTCTTTACAATAGGGAAGACCTGGAAACAACCCAAATGCCCAAAAAC
>JAGFMF010011865.1:6204389-6214983 GCA_019455555.1 Galemys pyrenaicus | reverse complement strand
GTGATGGTGCACTGGTGAGATGGTGATGGGGAATACATGGGGATTACAATTAATGGCAAGTATATGTAAATTTTAAAATATTTTAATAAAAAAAATACCACATTTTCACCAATGGACATTTTAAACACACAGGAAATTTACAAGGAACCAATATCCTTAAATCAAGAATTAGACTATGTGGGCTAGATATTTATAGGACACTGCATCCCCCCAAAAACTGAATACACATTCCTGTCAAGTGCACACAGTACATTTTCCAGGACAGACTACATGCTAGGTCACAAAATAAATGACAATAAATTGATGAAGACTGAAATTGTATTAAATGTCTTTTCTGATTGCAATGGTAGAAACCAATCAAGTAGAAACCAATCACAAAAAGAAATAAAGTAAAGCCTTTAATATAAGGAGATTGAATGACACACTACTTAATGACCATTGGCTACATGAGGAAATTAAAGGAGGAAAGTATACAGCAGGAATACAGGCCCATATGAAGAAACAAGAAAGAGCTCAAATAAATAACCTTACTTCATATCTAAAAATAGTAGAAGAACAAGTACAAAACAAAATCAGGAGGAAGCAAATAATAAAAATTAAGTAATATATAAATAAAATATAAAGCAAAATGCTAGTCCCAAGAATAAATGGAGCCAAAAGTTGGATCTTCAAAAAAATTAACAAACTAGACATACCTCTAACTAGATTCACTAAGGAAAAAAGGGAGAAAAAATCTAATTAGTAGAATCAGAAATGAAAGAGAAGTTATAAGAGGCATTTCAGAAATACAGAGGATCAAAGAGATTACTACTATGAACATCTATATGCCAGCAGATTGAATAACCTAGATGAAATGCAGAAATTCTTAGAGATCTACAACTTTCTGAGAGTGAACTGGAAAGAAACAGAAACTCTGAAGAGACTGATCACAAGTAAGGAAACTGAGACAGTAATCAAAAGTCTCCCAAGAAACAAAAGACTGGGCCCAGATGGTTTCACTAGTGAGTTCTGAAAAGAGAAAATAATACCAACCCTTCTCAAACTCTTCAAAAAAGCAAAGAGGGAAAGCTTCCAAACACATTTTATGAAGCCAACATCACTTTGACACTAAAACCTGACAAAGACATCACAAAAGAAGAGAATTACAGACCAATTTCCCTACTGAACATAGACGCAAAAATCCTCAACAAAACCTTAGCGAATTCAATAACACATTACAAGGATAATACATAATGACCAAGTGTGGTTTATTCCAGGAATATAGGCATGGTTCAACATCTGAAAATCAATCAATGTAGTTCACTACATTAACAAAGAGAAAGATAAAAATCATATGATTATGTCAATATATGTTCAGAAAACATTGGATAAGAGTCAACACTCATTTATGATAAAATCCTCAAAAATATTTAGAATTAAAAAGAAAAAAACAAAATCAAAGAGATGGGATATTCCTCAATACAATAAAGGACATTTATGACAAACCCACAGCCAATATCATACTCAATGGTGGGAGAATTAAAGCTTTTCCTCTAAGATCTGGCACAAGACAAGGATGTGTACTTTCATCACTACTATACAACACAGTATTGGAAGTCCTAGCTAGAGCAATCAAGCAAGAGAAAGATATAAAAGGAATCCATATTGAGAAAGAAGAATTAAATCTACCACTATTTATAGGTGACATCATCATATACATGGAAAACCCTAAGGACTACACTAATAAACTAATTAAAATAATGATCAATTCAGTAAAGTGGCAGGCTACAAAACCAATTTGTAAAAATCACTTTGTGGAGCCCTCCCTGGTGGCGCAGTGGGTTAAGCAACGCACTATGAAGCAAACCGCAGCCACTGCAGCACGAGTTCGATCCCTGCTGCCCGCTGGGGAGGTGACTAACATGGCGCAGGCAGACCTCTCCTGCCTGGCCCGCTGCTCCCCTCAGTAGTGTGTTTCGGTCCATCTGCCTGTTCTGCCCCCTGCTCTGTCTGGTGGATTCTCTCACCTCCCCACACCTCTGGCCTGTGCCCCAGTGCTTGTATGCATAAATAAATAAATCTTTAAAAAAATCACTTGTTTCCATATGCAAATGAGTTAGAAGAGAAAGAAATCCAGAAAACAATCCCATCAAGAGAATGAATTACATACCAAAGAGTAAACTTAACAAAGTAGGTGAAGAACCTATACAATGAAAACTGTAAGACATTGTTAAAAGAAATGGAATATATAGAGAAATGGAATGATACTCCCTGATAATAGATTGGAAGAATTAACATTGTTATAATAGCCATCTGACACAAAGCAATATATAGATTCAATACAATCCCTATCAAGGTTCCAATGGAATTCTTCAAACAAATAGAGCAAACAATACTGAAATTCACATCAAATTCAACCACCACAAACCCTTAATAGCTGAGACAAACCTCACAAAAAAGAGTAAGAGTGGCAGTATAACATACCCAGACTTCAAACAGTACTACGAAACTATAGTAATCAAAACAGTATGATACCAAACAAAAACAGATACATGGACCAATGAAATAGAACTGAGGTTCCAGAAATATACCTGCACATCTATAGACAGTTAATCTCTGACAAAGGAGCTAAGTGTATACACTGGAGAGAGGAGACTCTTTTCAAAAAATGGTGTTGAGAAAACTGGACAACCACATGCAAAAGAGTGAAACTAGATTACCATCTCACACATTGCACAAAAATTAACTTAACATGGATTAAACACATGGGTATAAGACCCAAAACTACAATATTTACCAAAGAAAAAAATAGGCATGATATTCAACATTAGCTTCTGGGGATTCATTTCCAATGGCAAGAGAAGAGAAAGCAAATATAAACAAGTTGGATTACATCAATAAAATTACAGTGAAAGAAATGATTAGTAAAACAAAAAGGTACTCTACTGAATTGGATAAAATATTTTTATATCACATCTATCAAAGGGATGATATTCAAAATATAAAGAATTCATGTAACTTCACAAAAAGACATCAACCCGATCAAATAATAGACAAGAAGAACTAAACAGACACTTCTCTAAAGAAGAAATACAGATGGCCAATAAGGACATGAAAAAATGTTCACCATCACTTATTATCAGGGAAGTGAATATCAAAACCACAATGAGATAACACCTCATAATCATTAGAATGACCCCTATCAAAAAGCCTAGAAATAAGTGTTGGTGAGGATGTAGAGAAAAATGAACCCTCATTACTCTGTTGGTGAGAATATAGACTGGCCCAGATGCTATGAAAACAGTATGGAGGCTTCTCAAAGTATTATAAATAGATCTACCATATGACCCAGCATTTCTAGTCCTAGGTACCCACGTGTAGAATGCAAAAAACAAAACAAAACAAGCAAACAGAAAAACCAACATTGATTTAAAGGGACATATACACTCCTACGTTCATCACAGCACTATCTACAATAGCCAAGTTAGAGAAACAACCTAACTTCCCAAAGACAGAGTAGTGGATCAGAAAAATGTGGTATATATACACAATGGAATACAACTATAAGAATAGATGAACTCTTGCTATTTGTAACAAGGATTCAATTATAGAAAATTATGCTAAGTAGAGTAAGGAGAAGGAGAAAGCAAATACAAAGATGGCTTTACTTATATATGGAATATAGAGAAACAAAGCAAAGTGTCAGACAAAACCAACCTAGTAACAAACCCTTGACATCTAACTGCAACACTGAGGCAACCAGAATAGGAGAGTGGTGGGATAGGATTTGGTGATGAAGGGAGCTCAATCAGGCATGGTGGAGTATTATTGGGGTTTTGGTGTTGGGCATGGTGTGAAAACAAACATTGATAGGATTTTGAACTGATCAATCCTAAAATAGTTACAATAATGTAAACCAACCTTATCTCAGTAAACATATTGGAAAAGTAAAAAATTAAATTAAGAAAAAAAGGTTAGTTATACACACATGCTAAAGAAGAATACAGCCCTCCCCACTGCCACACTGATTTTTTTCATGTTAATTTTCCTTCTCTTCTCCTTACCCACCTTCTGGATGTTTCCCCTTTTTTCTACTCTAAAAAGGTAAGAAAGAAAGAATAGTAAATGTCACAAAAGAATATGAAAGAAAAGAAATAGGGTTTTGGGGACAAGATGAGGAGAACACCAAGATAAACACATTAATCTGCCACCTCCACCACACAAGTATATAGCAAACCAGCATTCAAGGATGCCCTAGATTCATGACCTGTCATTGGGTCAAGATGACCCATTCCCTTTACACAGGTTTTAATATCCCATTTCAGTCTTCAGGGAGAAGGTGGGTGATAGTGATAGAGAAAGGTATATAATCTAGTGAATCTTTCTAGAGTTCTCAAGGTAACCTTGAAAAGCAGAATGGAAGTTAGGAAGAAAAGTGATTCACCTCCCAGAAGACTAGCAGCTTAATAGGGCAGTGGTTATCATATCATTTTCTTGATTTGTGTACTTTCTAATGGCATATTTCTCCATAAAGAAGTCTAACTACACATCTCTTAAGACCTCTCTAACTTGCCTGGCATTTATTTACACATATTGCTGTAATTTTTATCACTATGTCGTATGGGGGGGGGGGTGGTGGTCCTGTAAATCACTCATATCACCTTCATTTATAAGACTCCAAAGGATCTTCACATCTTTTATACTAATTGACCCTCAAATTAGTCCCATGAAGTGGACAGAGCTAATGCTTCATTATATAGAAAACTATAATAGGTCTCCTTCAAGAACAAGGTCCCATATAGTGACTACATATCAGAGTCACTATATATCAGAGCTACAAACACAGCTATCATCTTGTCCATACCCTTTATTTGATGTTTTAGGGAACTGGAGCAGTAAGTGATGTGCCCAATGTCACATACCTACTGAGCAGTAGAGTAGGTATTATTTGCTGTATATCCTGACTTTCCTTTGCCTCTCATCCACTGATTTTTCTGTTATTGTTTTACATAGTTATTGACCAACTCTGTCTAATCCAATAGTACTCCAGAATGGATGTTCAAGGACCAAAGAATAAAGTGATGATGAAGGCCCCAGGGAATTGTTAGGACAAAGTAGCAGTGAACTTCAGTGAAGCTGTATATAAATCAACATTGTCTGGCACCTGGCATTTGTCAGTATACTGAAGGCAGGCAGAATTTAGAAACTGAGCCAATTGCCTAGGGAGGGAGAGGGGACACCAAACTGTGAGGGTGGCATATATAGTCGTAACTATTTGCCCTACTTTGCATTTTTATTCCACTCCCTCCTCATCACACTTTATTCTTACACACTTCCCATAGGTACCTCTCTCCTCAATTTGCTTTTCCCTTGCAGTTCATCATATCTCTCTATTTGCTGAGCTGTATATAAGGATTGTTCAACAAACAAAATATATATTTTTAAAATAGGGTGTTTAATTCCCTTTCACCAGGTTCCAACAATGAGAATCTGTCCTTGTTGTAAACTTCACTGTGTTCTGGTTGTGTGTGCATAAATATGTCAAACTATAAACTGGTCAGGGCAAGATAACCTCAATACCCATCTCCAAATAATAGCACAATACCACGTGTTGTAGATTCAGCATGGAAGAAATATGTGGTTCTTCATGTACTGCTGAAGCTTTTGAACCTTAATCCAATCTACCTTCCAATCTAATTTGGAAAGGTAATTTATTTCTTTCAACAAATACGTTTAAAGTGAGCCTGATCAAACAGAAAAGGACATTTTAACTTTTCATTTCTTTGATAAACCTAATTTCCAAAGGCAAAGAAAAAATTTTACTTACAAGTTTTCCATTATATTGCCATTAAAAATTACTTAATTTTCCCATTGAAAAGGGACTATTTTGATTTTGTATCCATGAAACAAGCACATGGGGTAATAAAATGCATTGGAAAAGCTTCACAATATGCGGCTGAAGTAATGATAATTGTTGTTTCTGTGCTAAAGTACACATTAGGAAAACCACAATAGATACTAAAAGGAAACAGCATCATTTGGGGATGGGAAAGTGCAATGAATAAAAGCCATGCAATTTAAATTACAGTCATGTGACAACAGCTCTCCTCCCACAGCAGAAAAAAACTTGCCATGAATAAGTGGTAGTCCCTGCAATTACAGATGGAAGACAATATATATGAACATGAGTTAATTAATTCAGCAAATATTTACTGACTTCCTGTTATATGCCAAGTACAAGCAGAGACCTTCTTAAACTTATGAAGGGATTACATCCCAATAAACTCCAAATGCATTATTTAACACCCCTAACCTACCTATCATCATAATGGAAGCCGCCTATGTTAGTGTGCTCAGAACACTTGCATTAGCTTAGATTTGGGAGGAATCATCTAACACAAAATCCATTTTCTAACAAGATGTTGGATATCGCATATAATTTATTGAATATGGTACTAAACATGAAAAAGAGTAGGTAGTGTATTAGTTTTTTTACCCTGTGATTATGTGGATAACTGAGAGCTGCAACTTTCTTGGCTGCCCAGCATCATGAAAGTGTTGATAGCCTAGGTAAAGATGAAAATTCCAGGGCCTCCCTGGTGGTGCAGTGGGTTAAGCAACGCACTATACTGCAGCACGAGTTCAATCCCTGCCTCTGGCCAGGGAGGGGACCCACATGGCGTAGCAGACCTTTCCTGCCTCGCCCGCTGCTCCCCTCAGCAGTGTGTTTCAGTCTGCCTGTTCTGTTCCCCACTGTCTCTGCTGAATCCGCTCACCTCTCTGGAATCTGGCCTGTACCCCAGCTCTTGTATGCATAAATAAATAAAGTCTTTTTAAAAAATCAAAATTCCAAACCTGAAATATGTTTTTTAGTGAATGTGTATCACTTTTGTACCACTATAAAGTCAGCAGACTGTAAGTCAAAACAAGTTGGGGACCACCTGTATACATACAGGGCACAGGATGTTCAGCTATAGTGCTGTGCAACACCTTATTTCACTCAAGTTTTACTACACAGCTATGACATGACTATCATTTATATGAGTAAAAAAAAAAGCACCTAATACCCTGTGCAGATCTCATAAATTCACAAATCAGAAATGTAAAAACAAACCAACAAACAACTTAGAAGACCTTACAACTTTTAACTTTAATGGATACTCATCTATTTGTAGGGAACATACAAGGCTAAGAAAAACCCTATAGAAATTAAAACTATTTAAAACTAAGTTTTTGACTATTTATACCTGTGTATGTTATATGTAGCACTTCATTAGACTGTAAGTTCTGAACACGGTGACTCATTTTTGCTCAACACTGCATACCTGGTTCTAGCATTCAGTAGCTGGTGAGTAAATATTTAGTGAGTGAAAGAAAGCCTATAAAAAGACAATCTCATATTTAATAAACATTTACTGGCAATATAAAAAACATTAAAAGACCCTATTGATTATACTTTAACTGTCAACATTCCCCTGTACTCTAAGTATACTTTTATTCAGTAACTTAAAAAATCCATTAATGTGTTTTCCCCTATTTAATATTTATTAAAAGCTGTACATTCGGAAGGTGGTCACTGAATCTTTTAAGTCTTCAGATTACTGTTCATTCACAGTATAGCATAGTTTGGCAACATTTTTCTATCTAAAACTCACAGACTGCTCTAAATAGATAATAATCTACTTCCATGGTAGAGTTACAGAGTTGCTTTGATCTCACAGGCCTTTTTTTCTGAGGAAAACACAGATGCTTTGCATCCTGAACAAGCTCAATGGCCTCTTATGTTTGTGGGGTGATTATTACTTCTATTTTGTTGTAGTTTGAAACATATAGGGCCCCATATTATTAGCCTCCTTTATGCCTTTCATACCTTCTTATAAAGGAACATCTTATGTACTGGATGAATCACAAGACAGCCTAGAAAAAAGAAGCACAAGGTAACAGTCTTTCTAAGCAAGCATGGGCTTAAAAGAAATTAGAGATCAGTTCAATTTTTTTTAATCCTTTAAAAAAAATCCTCTGCTCCCTCTTCCGGTTCCGTGTGGGGTTTCAGGTGATATATGTCTAAGTGGGAAAGAGGACTGGTTAAAAATCAATTCTCCGAAGCAATGAGAATAATGTAATGGGAAAAGGGTGGACTCTGGGGAAGACGAGTGGACCTCTGATGAGCCTCTGGAGGTTGTGAGAATGTTTATCAACTAAAAGGTTCTTACACCTTACCAGGTTAATAGGGGTTAAATTATTAGTATGCACCAGCACACATTCGCTAAATCACATTAAACTCTAAAATTCCAAGGTCTGGTTTCCCTTTTACAAGGAATAATATTGGCTTAGAATGCTGCTCAGAGCCTTCTCCACAAATCTTAGAGACCAGGTTATAGCACCTCATTTTCCCTTACTACTGCCATGTCTTCCCTCCCCCATGTAACTACTAAAAGCCACTTCTTAGACTTCGGTAAATAACATTAAGGAAACTGAGAGAATATTTTCTGTGGACTTAACTTTCCTGGAAATAATTATCAGTGATGGAAAACAAACTCTTCATAACAGAATAAAACCTCATTAATTGGAGCTCCAGTAATTCAAAGTTTGTGCTAATTCAAACAGATCTAGACTGACTGGAAAAGAATGGTCTGCTAAGCTGAGTAAATCAAGTTTGTAATTAAGGTTATAAAAGAAGTATAGGAGCGGCTGAAAGAAACTATTTTCAGGACCGTGGAATTAACCATCTACATGCAATATAACATCATCATTATAAATCTTTTGTGTGTATGAAAAGCAGGTTTCAGGAGGACTTTTACTTACTAACACTGTTAGCCCATTTTTAGTTATGTGTGCCACTAAAACAAGCAAAACTATTTTTAAAATAGATTTCATTCATTCCTGACTGATCATACTGGACTTCCTGCAATTATTTTGAGTTTTGAGGCTTTTTACTTCTACTTTGGTGTTGCGAGCTACTCGTCCACAGTCGTGGTTACACTCAAAGGGCTCTGCGTACAAATTTTATGGTAGGTCACTAAAGATTTAATCAGAAGTACAGCCCAACCTACTGTCTGAGTTCAGTCACTTACTTATTGCCTGACCTAAAGAAGTTACAAACTGTTCTATCCTGTAAAATAGGGGGAGGGAGGAAAAGTTTATATTCCCGAGGTTCTGGGCCTGCATATTGGAATGCACCAAATAAAAGGCTAAAGCAACAAAGTCCTTGGGAAACCTATACGTATTAGATAGTCAGTCACTATGAAACAAAAATCAGATGAAAGTCCAATAAAGTAGCATCACTGTCCAAATGCAGGATTCCTGGAGGTTGTTACTTCTCACACCTCTAGACTGGCTCTCACTTCACTAGCTCAAGGCAGTCTTCCAGCTCCCCACACCCATCCCCTCTGCAAGCATGGCTCGCTGCCTAAAGGCTTAGGTCAGGATGGGTCTGACCACTTTAATTATATTGTAAGCTCCTAGATACAGGTCTTGTCTTAAGCACAAGACACATAGAACTAGTACATCGAGGTGGTCTATTAATTTTGCTCTGTTCGGGGTGCTAAGATTGCCTATTTCATATGCAGAATTGTAAATCAGACCAATAAGATGAAAACATGGCTACAAGATTTCTAGTTTCTATAGAAACCTTGAAAAACCAGAACCACCAAATGTGTTTGCTTAAGAAAATCTGAGACACTAAAATTGATAGTTATCCCATAAGAATACTGAATAAAGTAACCATAGGTCACTGTTCCAACAGAAATGAAATGTCAGAAAGTAAATTTTATACAGAAAAAAATCTTCAAAATGGTTTTGGGCAAGAAAGTCCACACTCTCTTTTGAAACACAAGTCTCTCTATCTACTGGATTAATTATCCAGGTCATCTGTGTACCGTTAGTGTTAATCGAAAGGAACGAGAGGACCTAAAGTCCAAAAATTATCTACACGCCATCATCTTATAACTCTAAATGTGAATTTTACTTTTTAAATTATGCTTGGCTTGGACAAATAGATAAAGTAGTCAGCAAACACAAGGCCCAAGACAACTGCTGGCAGAGTGAGACAGCTCAAAGTTGTTTCAGTTTGGGAGGTTTTACTATGGAAGATCATAAAAGGCATAATCCATATATAAATAAGACTAAATCATGATTATTAATTTTCTAAATAAACATTAAGAAACAAACAGTCATCATACAAATTTTACATTTGTCTAAAGCTGAAGCTGTTTCATTACTTAATGCTAGACTATTACAATATGTTAGCATTGAATTAAATGTTTGCAGTCTCTTCCTTGAACATGTTTCTTTGACAAGCTGTATAATAGCAACCACCCTGTCATTTTCACTAAGTTTCAGGGCCTCCTTTCCTTTCAGAAAATACCAGTTTCAGGGCATCTTCTCCTTTCAGAAAATACCAGTCAACATCTCTACCTAAAAAACTATCTAAATTATCTTGTGGTATTAGCTACATTGTGTCAGTACTGCTTAAAATTTAGTGACCCTGGCTGATACCTGGAAAAGTTATTTTCTTTGTTAATGGAGATTACTGCAACAAAGGCTAGATTCTGACTCTAGAAACTACCCCCCCCCCCCAGGCAACTTTGAGAGCCTAGGCCAGTCAAGGAAGCCA
>JAGFMF010011865.1:6188595-6204339 GCA_019455555.1 Galemys pyrenaicus | reverse complement strand
TAATGGAGATTACTGCAACAAAGGCTAGATTCTGACTCTAGAAACTACCCCCCCCCCCCAGGCAACTTTGAGAGCCTAGGCCAGTCAAGGAAGCCAAAGTGTCACAGGGCACGCCTACACATACTTCAGAGGAATCCTTGGCTAGAATTACACCAGTGTAAGAACTTCAGAGTTAGGACATCACTTAGCTACAATATAAAAACAACTCTTGTAAATTGGAATCACATTCACAAAACATCTGGAAAGTTCCCCAAAGGAAAAAAGATTACCCGAAAGTATTGCTAAATAGATGGAAGAGAGATGTTGACTTTTATCATAATACCAAATTCAGTCAGTTTTCATTGTCTTAAACAAATCAACAGATGTGCTGTTTACCTTTAAGAAAGCCTGGAATCTATTTTAATTCAGCCTTGAAACCTAGACATTCTTAGGTAATAAGTACAGATATTTGAATTCCATAACAACCATCCAATGTTTACAAATATTTTTCTTTATAGATTTCTCATCCACACAATGTATATTTGGTTAGAAAGAAGAATTTTGAGGTTCAGCTGTAGTTTAACAGATGTTACAACATCAATGTTTTCTCAAGCAAGTGGTAGACTAAAAACTTATCTTTTGTTTTCTAAGCTTAGCTGTGTGGCATAGGCTAAAAGAAAATGATTACAAGAGGTCTTGATATTCTGTTTTCTTTATTGCACTTTTACATCAAACACATTAAATCATAATACTACATAATATCCTTTATTCTTACTACCATGTCCCAAAAGAAAACTTTCAATAAATTAATATTAAAAAATATTCCATGCTCACATTTAGAAGATAAACTAAGATTAAGTCAAAATTACTTTGCTTTTAAAAACAACTCTTTTACATGAAATGTGTCAAACAAGTACATCTTCTTGTGTTGACTATCGCTTTCAGGGGTGTCAACTCCCCACCAGGTGAGAAGGAACCTTTGAAGTCATCTTCAACTCTTGTCTGTACCTTACTCTCCACATACAGTCACATCCTGTTCTACTAGTACCATATCTCTATGATTCTTAATTCAGGCCTGTAGTACCACTCATTTGGAATATTTAAAACTGATCTTTCTGGGCCTCTCTGGTGGCGCAGGGGGTTGAGCGCTGTGCTGTGAACCATCTGTGGCACAGCAGCTGGAGTTTGATCCCGCTCCTGACCCCAGCCAGGGAGGGGACCCACATGGTGCAGCAGAACTCTGCTGCCTCGCCTGCTGCTCCCCTCAGCAGTGTGTTTCAGTCCATCTGTCTGTTTCGCTCCCCACTCTGTCTCTGGTGGATCCTCTCACCTCCCATGACTCCAGCCTCTGCCCCAGCTATTGTATGCATAAATAAATAAATCTTTAAAAAAAAACTAGTCTTTCTATTCTGTCTCTCATCTCTAGTCTTTCCATTCCATCCTATGTACAAGCAGGCAGAGTCATTCCTGATGACCTTATTACATTACTGAAAATCCTTCAATGGCAACTCAATGCCTTTAGAAAACAAATCCTGCCTCAGTCTATCATTGTATCTCCCACTGTCCTCACTGGAGCTCAAGTCACACAGGGTTTCTTAAAGTTATCCCCTACACAACATACTGTTCTGTCTTCTTGCATTTGGCTCGTGAAGTTTCTTGGATGCATAACACATACCTTCTCTACATCCTCACTTTTGAATGCTGAAATTGAGTTTTAAATGTCCACAGAGGTTCAGCTTAAATGTCAGTTCTGTAAAACCTTTCCCAGTCTATCTGACTGTAGCTAATTCCTCTTTGCTAATACTTTTGTTTATATATCTACTGTATATATTGTTACATTCTTCCTTATAGCTCTTTTGTGTACATACCAATCTCCCTTACAAGACCACAAGCTCATTGAAGGTAGATACCATGTATTGTTCATCTTTGTTTCTGTGCCTAGGACAGTACCTTACACAGAGTGAAATGTTCAACAAATGTGGAATTGAATGAAATAAGCCTTATTTCATCCTGATGTGAGAGGCAAGACTGTCAGAATTTATAATAAAGTCTGTCTTTAACTACAGCTGTGTTGTTGTAATTGCTGTGTATTTAGAGAAAATACTGAATGCATCTTTCAATCAAGCTTTGAAACTATAGTAACTATTCTAAGTTTGAATTACTGTATTAAGAAAATAAGTAGAACAGCAAGAACACTGAAATCTGTAGTAAAATAATGCCAATGGAAAAAAGACCTTTTACAGTAGATTCAGCTATACAAGTTCAACCAATAAACCACAAAGGCGGCCTTTTTTTTCTTTACCCTGAATATAAAAGAGCAATATTAAGCATATTAATGAAAAGTGGCTTGGAGACATTGGGTAGAGCTTTAGTTCTCAAGCAGTAACTGCTCCTTGCTACAGCTGGATTTGGATCTTCTCCCAATGAAGAGCTGAGTAGATTTGATCTTACTTAATTTCCAAGTCTGACAAAATCACCACTTGGAAGTGTCCTGACTACTGGCAATTGTTCAGCACAGTAAATCCCTTCTCCTTCAGTAACCCCCTCAAATGCCCTGCATTCACAACTATTTTATATCAGATGTTTTGTTGAAATTAACACATTCCTAGCAAATGCATATCAAAAGGACTTTTTTCCCTACGGCACCAAACTTTATTACATTGGACATTCTATTTAATCCCCAACTGTTTATTTATCACACAGTTACTATGCAATATTTATTGCAGGGGCAATGACAAGGGAATTGGGTTGAGAACAGGGTGGAATCCATTCCATGGTGAATATTCCCATAGTTGAAAAATGCAGACAGGCGTGTTTAGAGGTCACATCTCAAAAGATCGCTGTTGAACTTGCTAAGCATAATCATCAAAATGTTGCTCAATCTCTTGTCCAAATCTTCCATTGGAAAAGAGGATAAGGTACTGTTTTTGTTGAATTCAAGTTTTAGTTCTACATCAACACAACCTCTCTCTACATGGTTTCATCCATTAACAGTGACAGAGCATAATTAACTATATATTAATAAATGGCACAATATGATGGTGTGATCTGCAGCTGCTCACCTGAGACTTTGATCCCTCCAAAATCTTCAGTTATCACAGAAATATCATGCCTGACAAACTATTATCCACTCACCCAATCTTTCTATAAGTAAACTTCACATAAATGGTCACCTCTTTCTTAAGAGGACTAAAATAAAATATATTTGGCCATAGTGCCACTGTAAACAAAATGTCCTTCATGAAATAATTCTAATATTCAGACATATGGCACCAAATGCTTTTAAGTTGCAGCTGTGTGCAACAGATTACATACAGGTCATTAAATATCACCCTCATTTCTTTTCTTCATGTTATATCTGTTTCTCACTGATCTCATTTGTAGAATTAGTATATATAGCCCCCCCCTCCATGGGAGCACATTTTAAACTTTTATTTGAATTGTTTAATTTTCTATAATAGCAAAATCAAGCAGCTATGATTAGAATATCGAAATGACATTCGATATGTCAGGTATAAATCAAATAATGAGTGAAAAATTGTCCTTGATTTAAAATCAAGATAAAAACAAAATATGGATAAATGTTACCACAATTATGTGTAGGTTCCTAAAAGTTAAATTGCTTTTGTGATTTAAATTTATTTTCCTATGATTTATATCATCAGAGATCCTTAATCTTCATTTCTTTCTTCCCTTGCACAGGCTGTAGCTCCTAACAGTTTCTTTAAACACTCCTGTATACTAATGCAACTGGCTCATTTATTCAAACATTTATAGGTGTGAAAAATGTAGCCTAGCTCCTCAAAGTGCTATCAACTCAAGTAGGGAAGACAATAGTGTAAGAAGCTAAGTAAACTTCAAGGCAAGATAAAACAAGTGCTGTAACTGAGGTAGCAGCAGAGTATTGTGAGCAGGCAAAGGTGGAAGCAGTAACTCTCGTAGTATGGGGAAATCCATGTATTAGTCCTCTGGGGAACAGATGATTTCTGCAATGTGAAATTATAGAGCCGTGAGCATTTACTAATTTATTAGCTTTGAAAGTTTTCAAATTTCTTTCTGAAAAGCTTTCTAGGTCCTTGAACTTAAAATGGGATACAACTTAGGTAAGAGTCAGAATAGCAGCAATCAACTCTGACATTCAACTATTTGGCAGAATTTCTGGCCTACCACTACAGATGACACTTAAGTGCACTGTTTAGCCTCACTCACATTGCAAAGACAGAAAAATGTTACTAAATTTTTATAATAGCAAAATTGAGCAGCTACAACTTCTGGGTTAGTATCCCTGGTCACTTTCTGGTTTCTCTTTTAATGCATCATTAATTTGCCATGTTGCTATGATGAGTCTCTGGTATGTGGGACTTAAATATGTGAAGTGAAAACTCCTTATGCTGTCAAAATGCTTTGAAATCCTATTAAGAAACCTAGACTGGGGCTTCCCTGGTGGCGCAAGGGGTTAAGCACCACACTATGAAGCATCCGCAGCTACTGCAGCACAAGTTCAATCCCTGCCACAGACCCAGGAGGGGACCCACATGGTGCCCAGACCACTCCTGCCTCGCCCACTGCTCCCCTCAGCAGTGTACTTCAGTCACTCTGTTCTGCCTGTACTGCTCCCCATTCTGTCTCTGGTGAATCCTTTCACCCTCCCCCCACCTCTGGCCTGTACCCTAGCTCTTGTAAGCATAAATTAATAAATCTTTTTAAAAAAAGAAACCTGGACATGACAATGTACCAACCAACATTGCTATTAACTTTATATAATTAATAAGTAGTATATGAATAAAAACTTGCAGGGTATTTCCCTACAAATTTTAAAATACCTATCTTGTAAACAGACTTCCAATAATGTATTTGTTTCAGATTAAGAAAAAAATTTAAATGAATCAGGGCAAAACCAGAAGATTCACAATGCCTATGGTTATAAAGTTTTCTTTACTGTTTAGCTCAACAGATGATACTTGTATAAATAAAAATACATTGAAAATCTTCCTTGAAAAATCAAAACCATCAGGCAAATACAGATCAGAGACATGCTGTAGGGGAAGAGGAGGGAGAAGGATCAGGACAGGGGTGGGAAGAGCATGAGGGACTATGGTGGTGGTGCCTGGGTGAATTGGTGGTGGGCATTTCATGGGGAAATCATACATTGTACAAATATGAAGGATGATGTGATAAATATATATTAAAAAAAGAAGAAAAAGTGAAAAAAATCTTCCTTGAATTTCAAATACCCCAATCCTGAAACTTAGTTACAGTGAGAAAGAGACATAATCTGAGAAATTTTATTATTTTTTAATCCTATGGTTGAAAGAAATATAAGCATGGCAAAATGGACATAATCCATGACTAGAAGCATGCAATTCCTTCGTGAGTTGTTTTTACTTTTATGAGAAAAATGTCAGTCATGGATATATTTGTCCTCCATTTATATTAGTGTTTCTTGTTTTATGATATATTGCTCCAAGTAACTTCAAATTGCAAAATTGAAAACTAAAGCAATAAATTTGACCTAAATTACCTGGAGATATGGAATTTGTTTACTTAATTATAATTTCTAGGGAATGGACTGAGTTCTTACCCTCATAAAGATGTTTCCCTTTTCACCAGCTATGGAGAAGTAGCAGTCAGAGCCTTTATGATGAATAAAAGTCACAGTAGGTTATATCTGGCAAGAAACCTGAAGGTTGAATTAGTAGTTCATTTGTATATTTGCTGGTGTTAAATGCAAACTTTTGCACAGAGAGAACTCAAACCCTGAGGAGTGCGTATCCCTGAAAATGATAAATTCTGAGAGGAGGATTATCAGCGTTCAGACACCAGACTGGCATGAGAGGATAGTTGTGAAGAAAAGGGGCACATGAAGGAAACAGTTTCTCACCAGATTCTAAAAAGAGAGAACCTAGGAGAAGTTGAGTAAGACTGGAATAGATGGATTGGGGGTGTAAGGGAGATTTTGAAATAGCGAGTTAAGAAATTAAGACTCCAAAATGAAAAGTTATTCGATGTTTGTTTTTTTTGTGAGCTGAGACCAGGGGGAATACCAGTTAAGTTAGTAAAACAGTTATTCCCAGGAGAAGAGGAATGAAGTTACTGAAGGGAAGTAGTACAGCATAATGATCGGGAACACAACCTTTGGCATCAGCCAGAATGAGGTTCAAATTTAGGTGTTGTCATGTATTAGCTGTCATTCAGCAGGTTAATGTAACTTCTCTAAGCTCTAGTTTTTCCTAACTGTAATGTAAGTGAGTTACCTTCAACTTCACACAGTTGTTAAAGTGATTAGACAAGCACATAAAACTCTTATGGCAGATCCAGCACACACACACACACACACAAGTTATTGTTATTGGGAAATATAACTAGTGGTATGTTTAAGGGAAATCTAAAATAAAAATAAACACTTTCCCCCACCTTTGGGTTTTGTTTTGGGTTTCTCGAATACTGATAGCCTGTTGTTTTGGTTGAAAAGCTCTAAGGATATTCTTCATTTTATGGAACTATGCCAAAAATTTGTAATAAGGCAACTTCAAAGTGAGAATTTATATTATGAAATGATTATTTAGTTATGGGTGTACCTGAAACTGTAAGCTTCTTAACGTAAAACTAAGATAAATGAATTTACATATTTTCATGGGTCCCTTCTATTGTAGAGACTGTATTGACATTGTACCAGGCAATGTCAGAAAACCTGTGTTCAAACTCTAGTTTCAACTTGTGTGATAAATTCCTCAATGTATTAAAAGGTCCAGAGCTAGTTCTACCTCAGAATATATGGACTCTCTGACCCAGTCAACACCAGAAATCTAATGCAGGCAGTGAGAAAAGCTGTGGCAGCAGCAGCTTCAAAGGTTTCAATAATAAGATGCCAGTTAAAATGTTATGTGTGGGTGGATGGGAGTCGGTTGTAAAGCTGTGCATCTTACCATTCCTAAACTTCTGAAGACTCAGACATTACTCAGAGAGTAAGTTTAACCACTGATGGTTAATGTGGCTTTCTATAAAGAATAAAGTGCTAAATACAGGCAATCTTTGACTTCTGGCACTTCAAATGAAGCTATGTGGTAACTGGAGTTGTCACAGTGGGTTTAGAGACATCTGAAAATGAAATGGCTACTTACTGCTAGTGAGTTAGTTCCAAGTCAATGGAGATATTCAGCTAGTTCAGATAGAAGCCAGTTGTCTGTTTCTCATGAGATTTAAAGACAGATTAAAGTGTCAGATAAGGGTTTGAATAGATGATGTCTAAGGATCTCTTCCAGCTCTATGGTTCCATGGTGAGCATCAGTTCACAGTATGCTTTTTCAATCACTTATAGCACTTATAACAAGAGATCAACCTTATGTTACCCCACTTTCTAAAGCGTTCCATACGGATTCCTGTCCCCCTGGTTCAGTCTAACACCAAGTGGTTTTAAACTACCTCTCTCACTACTAATCAGCAACTCCTACTAGTTCAAGTATACTGGCAGCAAGAAAGTGACAAATATAAGTAAACAAAAGTGAAGAGAATAGAAATACTTATCACGATCAAGTAAAGTTGCTACAAAGTGATAAGACTGGTTTCTGTTTATTTGCTTTGATGTGGCTTGGTAAACAACTGAGAGCAATTTCAAAGTGAAGAGACAAACATGTAAAGTTAATCATTACAATCCAATGTGTTAAGTGTCAGAGACTTGAACAAAGCATTGTGAGAACACAGAGACTGACCAAGTTTGCTGGGGAGTGTCAAGGAAATTTCACAGTGGAAGTGATGAGCAAGCTGAGTCTTGAAGGATGAGCAGGAGTTGACTAGTTAGAAATGGAGGGAGCTGTGGTTGGCAGAGAAAACATTTTCAGTGCCAGGGAGATATGAAAGACTATATTTGAGAAATGGTGAATAATTGTACATTGCTAGAGTGTGAGGGCAGGGCCTTGTATGCCATACTTCTCAAGAAGAATGGGAATAGGAGATGGGGGTGGGGGAATAAGTGCAGAAAGATCAGGGTAGTATTGTAGAACATTAACTTTAAATGAGACAGGTTTTATGACTTTGATTTTACTCTAAGCAAGATGGGGGACTTCCTGTATCAGGCATAAGAATTAACATTAACTGAGAAGAGTTTAGTCATGCCAATGAGTGTGTTTGTGTCCATTCTGGCTAACGGAGTATGTGTGCTGCTCTGAGCAATAATAAAAGCTATCACATGTGGTGGGAGGACACATAAGCTTGGACATCACATAGGAGGGCATATAAGCTGAGACAACAGATACACACCTTAGTGAGCCTATACATGAGGCAAAGGAGCATCTTAAGGCACCAGAGATGACAACTTTAAAAAAATAGCACCCTTTAAAAAATGTACTTTAAAGACAGCAATTAAATTTTATAACAGGCATTTACAAATGTAAATTTAACAGTCATCCTTTTCCCACTGAAGTGCTTAAGAGCTGCTTCAGCTGAAATGCATTACTATCTGGGATGACTCCCATTCCCAGCCATGACCCTTTATTAGAAGTGGAAATTCAGGAAAGGGAAGCTAATAAGCAATTTCTCCAGACTTCTCTGAGGCCAGAGATACAACCAGGAGTGTCTCCTTTTATCTATAGCATTTTCAGGCCTGTTGAAACCCAAACTGTTCTCTCAGTTCCACTGCTACTCCAAAGAGTTTTTTCCCCCAATATCACATTGATGCTCTTCAGAGGGCTTTTGAAAACAAATTAACAGTTTTCAATATCCTCGTTTGTTCTTTTAGAGTCAAAGCAATTTTTTTTTAAATTTTTTTATTAGATTTAATTGTATTTGACATCATTTGTAGTCCCCCAGGGGTTCCCACAACCATTTCACCTGTGTACCATCACCTCAGTCCCTTGTGCTCTTTAGGCCGTCATCCCCGTGAGTCAAAGAAATTGTTAGAATTACTATTAACTCTTCATGAGGTAGCTAGGTTTCGGGCACTCCCAGTGGACTACATTTGACATACTGAAAAAATGTGAGAGCTTTGGGTGTTGTAGGGCTTCATCCACATGCTCTTTCTTCTCTGAGCTCCTTTGTAATGGATCAAATGCCTCTGGTCAATTCTGTGATATGGAGCTCAAACAAAGCCAACTGCTCCAAATGAGGATTGAACCCATAATCTCATTTGCAGTTTAAGTCTAAACAATAGCATATGATTATTTGTTGCTCTCCATGTGTAACACAGCTCTACTCATTTCAAAGCTTTAACAGACTTCTCCAAACCTAGATAAGCAAACCAATTCCCCAAAGCTAAGTAGGGAGCAACAGAAGAAGGACATCTTAGAAGAAAGGTTTAGGTGAAAAGCTTTCTGAAGAATTTAAAAGAAATTCTCTTTCCTCTCCTCAGAAAAAAAGCAACAGTTGGAACCTTTTACTTTAATAAATTTTCTTTGGTGAATATAAGCCTACCTAGTATGTTTAAATTCAATAATTCTCTCAAGAATTAAACTATTTTTTTTACAAAAATGTTTTATATATTTTTATTAAATATTTTGAGTTAATATTGATTTACATAGTTTCCATAATAGAAGTGTAGGATCCCCTCCTCAAGCATTGTTGTCATAGTGAGCCCACCACAACAAACCCATAGTCCACCATTTTAGGCCCTTGTGTTCCCTCCCTTCTGTAATCTCCTCCCTCCCTTCTCTTTCCTCCTTCCCCTCTGGTTTCCCCCATTCCAATCAGCTTTCTGGAACATATAAAGCCGTTCTGAAAGTAAGTGGGTATAGCAATAGGAAGTTAACTTCTGGCAATTCCTTTGATTCAAGCTTCCAAAAAACTTTTACTTGTGTCTTTTTCTAATCTCTTTCACAACCTAGGAAGTACAAAAAAGTTGACATTTCAATGTATGAATTAAAAAGTGAGGGTTAAAAACTGGGATAATAATATCTGAATTTAATTTGATAATGAAGCCTATAGTTTTGATAGATTTATTTATAGGACATATTTATAAGCTAAAGTAAAATTAATAAAAAGAGGCTTCTGAACATGAGATCGAGAGTAAAATCTATAATTTATGAATGTATTTTCTTCACTTTCAACTTTCAAACATTAAACATGTGCAGCTGATATTAACAAAAATAAGAGCTTCACACTCAATAGAATATTAAATAATGTTTTCCATCCTTAGAAATTCTTAGCACCTATGAAATTCTTATTTCAATAGATCTTTTTTTAAAATATTTATTTATTTATGCATACAAGCACTGGGGTATAGGCCAGAGGTGTGGGGGGGGGTGAGAGGATTCACCACAGAGAGCTGGAAGCAGAACAGGCAGATCAACGGAAGTACACTGCTGAGGGGAGCAGTGGGCACAGCAAGAGAGGTCTGCCGCACCATGTGGGTCCCCTCCCTGGCCGGCAGCAGGGATCGAACCTGTGCTGCAGTGGCTGCGGTCCGCTTCACAGTGCGTTGCTTAACCCACTGCGCCACCAGGGAGGCCCTCAATAGATCTTTTTAAAAGTTACTTCTTGCCCATGACTATTTTACTTGTTATATAGTATGGGTTCTAAATTCTCTTTTGTTAACAAGAAGCAGCTCAGGTGATGTAGTTCCTTAGAACAATATTTTTATATCAAATATTTGCTATGTAAAAAATGAAAATACAAAAAAATCCAGAAGTTGTGTCTTAGACAAATATATTTATAATGCAAGATAAGGGTATAACAATTAATATTTAGCTTCTTTAAACACCAAATCATTACCAATAATGAAAAGGAATTCTTCCCAAAGACTACTACATTGGATGTCCACATTTTGGGTGGTCTGCAGGAAGAGGAAATATCATATAAGAGTGCTTTATACTTTTGCCTTTTAAGGGAAATTTAAAATTATTTTCTTAAGCTCATAAAATAACTAAAAACTTAATATTATATTGATGCAAAACACGCCATATTCAATTTATTTTAAAGTATCCAACTTACTGGTAACATTGTCCCCTAGAAGCCCCAAGTGCATATTGTTTGCATGGTATTCTAGACAAGAATAATCACCTAATCACTTTGAGGATATACTGGTGTAACTATCTTATTCTTCCAGGAAACTAACATGTAAATATTCATTGTTCTAATGACTCAAATACTTTAGGCATTTGTAAGTAGATCCAATATATTTTGTAAATATTGACAAAAATTAAAACATCATTAAATGTCTAAGGTATAATGAAGACATTTAACTTAATTATTTCTTACATTATTAATGTAATGATTTCTAATTTATCTTTACCACTTGAGTCTTTCCTCTGAAGAAATAAAAAAATATCTCAAACAATGATTCTCAGGAAAGGAGGTAGATATCAGCATTGAAACAAAATGTGAATTCATTTTAACAGGAGAAGCACAGAGTATAAACTATACATTTTGAATTTTCATTTGCCAATTATCAGAACTATAATCCTACTGGTTCTGACTACTTTTTGATGAACTGCATGTATTCAACACACATATACACACACACTTTTAAGTATACGCTATTTCTCAGGATGGGGGGGTTTCCATACCAAGTTCCTTTTCTCCTTCGAAATATGTCTTAGCAATCTCTGAAAATACCAAGTACCTCATATGTGGTCACTTTGACAATAAAAATTTATACATATCCCTGTAATATGAACTTTTTTTTTGCCCACATGCGGTAAAAAAACAAACCAAAAAGTGGTATAAACTTTTTTCATTTAATCAAAAGGATAGACCAAATGAAATAATTTTCAAAGGCACTTTAAATATTTTCTGCTTTTATTACAAATGTAGAGTTCATCCACTATCACCTCCTCTGCCTCTTTGGCAAAAAGCAATTTCTACCTAGGACTATAATTATTTATATAATTTTTTATCTCACCTACTATACTGTAAACTCCTAAGGCAATATTGAGACCAGATTTGCAGGATTAACTGCTTAAGCAAGATTAAAAAGGGGGAAAGAGCAGCTGCTAGGAGAAAGGGGGTAAAGTTTATTGACAAATGTAAGAATAGGATCAATCTCTTGTAATTTACCCTCTTCTTATGAAACACAAGAAATAAGAACTCTGATACTGCAGAAACCTATTTTCAGCTTCTCTCACACCTTCACCATTTTATAAATGGCCTTTCTGGCTACCAAAGGCTTTGTGTCTGTGGTTCTTAATCAAGGCAGCCTGAATTTTCCAATTGAAGACACTGATGATGTGATAAGGAATGGCAATCTGTATACTCACTACACTTGATTTTTGTGGTTGCTATATGAATTCAGATAATTCTCTAACACTCAAGAATCATCACCCATATAGGAAAATTTTCTTGCTCTTTAGCTTCTCTTACCACATTCTGCTGGTCATTTTTTGGATATCGCTGCACATTAACACAACCACAGAATAATGAAGGAGTGTACTAAACTGGCAGCTAAATGAAGATTCCAGATTTCCACAGATTGTATCTAGTTGTGCTACCCTATGGATAATTTTGAGTAAAATGCATATAACAATCAAGGTACCAAATACACCTAAAACTAAATACTAATAAAATTCGACACTTAGAGCCTCCCTGGTGGCGCAGTGGGTTAATCAACACACTGTGAAGCAGATCACAGCCACTGCAACACGAGTTCAATCCCTGCCGCCGGCCAGGGAGGGGACCCACATGGCATAGCAGACCTCTCCTGCCTCGCCTGCTGCTCCCCTCAGCAGTGTGTTTCAGTTGATCTGCCTGTTCTGCTCCCCACTCTGTCTCTGTGAATCCTCTCACATCCCTGAACTCTGGCCTGTACCCCAGCTCTTATATGCATAAATAAAATTAAAAATCTTAAAAAAAATTCAACACTTAATTTCTCATTTGATAACTTATGTGCTAAAACTAACAAAGTATAAGTTTTAGGACTCAGGCCATCCTGACTTTTGTAAAAAGTAAACAAAATTTAGATTGTAAATTAATTAATTTGGCATAAAAAATTTGATACACCTGACTTCTTTATCCAAAAAGAATATTTTAGATAAGAGTATTGCCACAGACACTTGCCAAAAATAGTCTGGTCTAAACATCTCCAGAATGAAATTCTATGACAATACTGTACAGTCAGAAGTGACTCACATAAAGCTTTTCTTTTCATTCGAAAAATCAATCAGGCTGATGCCACCATAAGGACTAATATTAAATGGAAGTGGAGATGGGGGTGGGGGACTTGTTTAAACTAATTATTCACAATGAGCCAAATCTAGTTACCTAAAATAATCCAGAATAAAAATGATCAGAGAATAGCCTACCCTGAGGGAAAAATATAATTATGCCGTTCACAATGGATTTAAATTCATACTGCTTTAGAAAAATGCCAGATAACACTACAAAATAAAAAATGTATATATATAGTTTAAAATGTGTCTACTCATTCAGAAGTACACAATCTAGGGTCTTTGTTGTTTTTCTTTCATTCAGTAAATATTTATTGCTAAAGGGCTGGAATTGAGAATTCTATTACCATGCTCCAGGGTTCAGGAAAAAAAAATGGATGCTTAAGGAAATACTAAAAATAAGTGAAAGATCATGATAAAGAACTCAATAGTAATAATTCTAACTGAGTATTTCCCATGTACATGGCAGTATTTTGAGTTGCCTTTCAAAGTAATGCAGTGGGTCTGTTAGCTATTTTCAATATCTCAAAAAGTCTAGTAATAAATGCAAACAATCTCTCCCACCCCACCCATACCCCTCACGTGCACAAAAACCCAAAACAAAACACATCACCTTTTGTGTGGTCACTTTGTTCCCTAGAAAGGAACAAACCTCAGTTGCTAATTTCTCAGAATTAGCAGTGCAACAAAGCAGCATAGTTCAGAATCACGTGCTAGACACTGCCCACACATGCATAATTATTGCATTGCCAAGAGGTCTAAGTACAATAAACTAAAGGAGAAGAAAGGAAAGATAATCTTTTAAGTGTGATAACAGACTACACTTCTATTTTAAGAAATAAGAACACACCTATTAATCACTTATATGTTCATGAAAAATAGCTATATGAACTTTAATTTACATAAAGAAATAGACCTATACTTTGCTAGACAATTTATTGGAGAAAATGTTAAGGAATGTTCTTTGATTGAGATAATAGTGTTTGTCTATATTAGTAATATATAATATTCTTCTTTATAAAAGTACATAATTTAAGTAATAAAGGGGGGAAATGTATGCTTTCTAACACATAAAAGTCATATATACACGTAGCTTAGTAAATACTAGAAATTATTCTTCAACTGAAACAAAGATTTCTACTTTCAAGTTCTGACCATTGGGAAATACTGTAATTTGTGCAATTTTTGTGATCATGAGTAGAGATCCAGCAATAATTCTGAGCTCTCCATCCTACTTCTTCTTTGCTATACTCTTTCCAGCTTTTATCAAGTCTCCACATACAAGGAAAGAATAGTCTATTTAGTAGTTCCATGTTGAAATTATCAGTTTTCCTGCTATATACTTAAAAAAATGTACTTTCACAGTTTTTTCACAAAAATAGTTGGATAAAATCCTCCACCTATTTATAAGGCTTTATTTCACTGCAAAATAAATCAAAATTTCAATTAGATCATAAAACTTGACCATGACAAGAATTTTCATTTTAAAACAGTAGTCATTTTTTAGATTGAGGTTAAGCTAAGTGACCACAAGGAAACTAGATAAATTTTTTTTTCAGAAGAAAGACTACTCAAATAGAATGTACATATTCATAGCAGCATTATTCACAATAGCCAAAAGATGGAAGCCACTCAAGTGTCCACAGTTGGACAGATGGACACACAAAATGTGGTAGATACATAAAATGGAATATTATTCAGCCTTTAAAAGGAAATTCTAACACATGTTACATATGAACAAACCCTGCTACATGAAATGAGCCAGTCACAAATGAACAAATACTGTATGATTCCACTACATGAGATACCTGAAGGTGTCAAATTCATACAGACAGGAAGTAGAATAAAATGGTTGTAAGGGGCTAGGGAAAGAGGAAATGGGGAATTACTGTTTAATTGGTATAGAGTTTCACTTGAAGGAACATGAATGGTGGTGATGGTCACACATTAGTGTCAATGTTCTTAAGGACACATAAGTATACACTTATATTGGTTAAAATGGTATAAATTTCATGTTATATATATTTTACAATAAAAAATAAAGGGGATAGATGAATAGCATTCTGAAAACTGAATAACAGCCTATATAATCACACATGAAAACAGTTAATTATCATATATTCTAATTTTTTTAAAGTCCTGGTCTTTAATTTCACTTTTTATTTTGTTTTACTTTCTTCTCCTTCTTTATCCCCAATCAATTAAACACATTTGATTCCATTTGCAAATTTTGTGATTTATGGGTTTTAAGACTGGAAGATCATACTCCAAGTACCACCAATTGTTATGTTCAGAAAAAAATTGTACTCTTTTGGAAATCTGGTCTATTATTTAAATATAGACAAAGAATATATTTTTTTCTTGGTTAAAGATGCCATTGCCATTTTTTTATTTATAAATTTATTTATTTATATATATCACTTCATCATTCATTTTTTTTTATATTTGCTTTCTCCTCTCATGTATTGTCCCCATAAAATTCTGACCAACAATTCACAAGTGCACCATCACCATAGTCCTTCCCACTCCTGTTTTGATCCCTCTCCCTCCACCTCTCCTCCAGAATGTCTCTGATTTATAGTTGCCTGTTAATTTTTTTAAAAAGATTTATTTATTTATGCATACAAGCACTGGGGTACAAGCCAGAGGTGAGGGGGATGAGAGGATTCGCCAC
>JAGFMF010011865.1:6154526-6188545 GCA_019455555.1 Galemys pyrenaicus | reverse complement strand
TCCCCTCCCTGGCTGGCAGCAGGGATGGAACTCATGCTGCAGTGGCTGTGGTTTGCTTCATGGTGCGTTGCTTAACCCACTGCGCCACCAGGGAGGCCCCAGTTGCCTGTTAATTTTGGCTTCTTAATTTATTTTTTTTTCCTGATGCCCCAAAGCAGATGACTGGAGCTAGAAGATGCGGTATATATACACAATGGAATACTATTCTTTAATCAAAAAAGTTAAACTCATGCCATTCACAGCAACTTGGATGGAGCTGGAAGGGATTATGCTCAGTGAAATAAGTCAGAAGGAAAAAGAAAAATATCAGGAGATTTCACTTATAGGAAGCATATAGGGGAACCAAATAAAGAATACAATTCTTATCATGTTTTTGTGATAAACATTATTGTTTTCTATATAATCCAAGTCTATCTTCTTCTGACTAGTCTATGAAACCCTGAGTAATATGTTTTCTATAATCCCTTCTGTGGATTTTCTAGAATCCCTAAACTTCAGCCTTCCCCAAACTTCAGCCTTAAACTCATAAGTGGAATTTTTGAGGAATTATTGATCCTGCATAAGTTTTGTGCAATTTATAGTAACCCTCGTTCAAATCCATAATTCCACAATGAAGTTGCAAAACATAGATCCTCAGAAAAATGTATTTACCTTTATCTTAAAGATGGCAGTTAATTGCTTGGACTTTGCAGTCATGAAGTCTCGGTTTGAATTCTGGTCCTACAATTTACTAGATGTGTGAATAGGTAAATTATTTAATTTTATAAATCTCAGTTTCCTCATTTTCTGAATGCAAATATAAATACATAAGAATGGTTCTGAGGACCATGTATATAAAACTTCACAGAAAGTTCTTAATTAATGGTAGCTAATAATAATAGTAAGAGCAGAGCATGTAGAAATGATCAGTGCCCTACTGGACTGCAATATATTATATTGCAACTATAGTTAAAAATGTCTCCACAGTTTTAACTATAAAATGAATCCAGAGAAAAGGAGCAGTTCCATATTGTAAGGCCTGTTATCTACCAATATTTCTTATTATCATATGAAACAAAAGAAATTAAGCCAAATTAAATGAAAAACTAAGTATTTATATGTGTACATATACACAAAACACTCACCTCTCTACTGTGCTATATATACAATCAGGAACTTGTATAGAAACAAGGAAAACATTGAAAAGTAAATAGGAAAAGCCAGACTACAATGAAGGTATCCACGCATACAAATGTAGGAAATTTCCAACTATTCAACTATTTGAACAATTCATTCAGAATCATATTATTAGAAAACATAATTCTTTTGTATTCCTAGGTTACATATCCACATGTCCAAAAAAATATGGATATTCTCATCACTTCTTCTCAATATAAGCAAGAGAATCTTATATTTTCTTTAAACAAAACTAAATTGCTACTACTACAGTTACTTCATGAAGATTTCTTAAATATATAATTTTTGATACTGGGATTTCTGCCACAATTTAGTTAGAAAGTACAAAGAGTTTCTACAGGATCAAATTGAACTCTCCAACTATAAAGAAACATGTAAATTTTATAACAGACTTGTGTTTCTGAAAGTGTGTAAGACACTGGGTTGGGAGAATAAAAGGGTAGCCACAAAGTTGAAATCTTGAAAACCCTGTATTCTTTATCTCTTGATTCTGAGAAATCCTGCAGTTAGCAGAGCTGTTTAAATTTATTTAACTGGTGTTGCCAAAATTCATTTAGGCATTAATCCTTTCTTCAAGTAATAGCAGGGAACCAGTGTTCCTCATAACAACTTATTTTAGGAAATATATAATAAATTACCTTTGACTAGCTATTTAAAAGCAGTTTCACAGCACCTGTCCACAAAAGGTAGAATTTGCTAAAGTCCCTAAATGAGCACATGGTATTTCATATCTGGGGGAAAAAAGTCTAACATCTAAATATTAAGCAAGGTATAGTTATTTCTAGAATATATGCTTTGATTCCCTTACTACCCATATGTTATTTATCAAATCCAAATACCTAATTTCTAGTATCTGTGAAATCTGAGAATGAATATGACCTGCCAAGTCTTTGTTTTTATTTCTGGACTTCACTGTAAGCTAGGAAAACCCAGTGGCTATGAGCTACTTCTTCAAATATCAGAATACTAAACTCAGTTACCAGCATTTTATTAACTGGTACCATGAGATATATTTATGCATTATATAGTATAATAATCAATATTCTACAACCTAAATCCAGAAGCAAATTAGTAACTAATTATTACTTCATTTCCCTAACATCCCTATTAATTATATAGGAAAAAATACTGTAATTACAACTTTATCTACTACAGATTTAATTTAAGCAACTTGTCTCAAGTACCAAGAATCAGCAGGGACCAATTTCTTGTTGGACAGACACTGTGCATAACACAACTATAGAAACTACAGCAAATAATCACCCTCAACTATAAATAAAACAGGAAATTCCTTTACAAATAACTTATTATTTAAGGAATTTTCTTCTTTTGAAATAATTTGGGAACACAATTTGTTAAAAATCTAAACTTAAACCCCCCAAATCAGATGACATGTTAGATAGCTTTTTATGGGCTCAGAAATTAAGAACCAAGTCTTAACAACTGTAATGAGGCATTCATTACTTTGTCATTGTGTTACATGAAAACAAAACAAGTAAGCTACAATTATTCTGGGTAAGGTGTGAATGTGAGTGATTATGCTGCCAGGCCATGGCATCACTTTCTTCTTAGGTTCTTTCTTCAATTTCAAAAGTACATAAAAGTGTAACAAAAAGTATATAGTGAAACAGACATCAATAATTTTTGTAAAAGCCTAACAGAGAAGACACAATAACTGTTATTATGAAAATAATACATTTGGTAACCAGACATTTGATAATTGATTTTCAGGTTATACAAAATAAGCTGCCCATTGAAAGAAAAAACACTTCAAAATATCTTTAGCAGAATACACATGGTCACAGTATATTATATTATGATAATACATATCAATAACATTTTACCAGAGCTAAGGCAAATTGTTGAAAAGAAGGAAAACTCTGTCATGAATCTGGCAATTGAACAAAGGAAAAGGAGTCAAAGAAATCAAGTTCAAATTTCATAAACTATTATTTTTGTTTTCATTGTAGAAGCAGGGGTAACAAAAATTAGTCTTCACCTGGTAAGTGTGTACTCCCTGAGTCCTGAATGCAAATTCATGGCAGAAAAAGTACCTATGCATCCACGCAATCTTTTGTCTCGACCAATCTTCCATGTTACAAACAGTGGGCTGCAATGGAAATAAAAACAGGGTAAATCAGTCAATTCAATTCAAGCAATGGACTTAAGAATCTAGCCTAACAGGACTGCATTTAGCAATTATTACAGTTACATTGCTTTGCATGTATCCTATGTTAGGCAATACAATGTATTTTTAAAAGATTGCCTATGTTAATCTTCAGCAACTCTAGAAGGCTGACACTTTCTAACATTCCTACAAACAAGGGAGTTGTGCTGTGCGCTGTTAATACTTAAGGAAATAGGATTCAAACTCAAACCTGACTACAGAGTCTTTAGTCATCATGACTGACTACTTGATTCCTCATTTAAACAACAAGTTGCTAATTGATTCTTACATCCAGTTTAGAAATCAAGGGGGAAAAATCAGCAAAAAAAGTTATTGCCAATAAATACAATCTCTCAAGCATCAAAGTATCAACTAAAATAAAATGTCATCAAGAAAGTAATGAAGTTTAATATAGTAGATATTAAATTACTGCAGTGAATTACTGACAGCCTCAATTAATGGTTAAGTTAAAAACAATAGTTTTCTAATTACAAGCTGCGCTATATATAATTTTTATGAAATAAATTAATTTACACATTTTAGGACTTTCTAAAAAGAGATAAATACACTATCATTGAAGATGGTTTTCTGTTAATATTAATATTCACGGTATTATTAATATAATACATTCTTGCTTTTTAAAAATTTAATTTTTAAGAGGACATACCTTATGTTATATATCTCTTACACTCCACCACTTTCAGCACCTATCAAACATTTAAATTTGTTGAGTTCTGACAGGCAGCTACAATGGCAGAGAGATTCCCAAATAAGTAGTACATATAAGCTCTTTTAATCGGTGCTAAGAATTACCTTCTTCCAAGAGCCAAATGCACAGAGGCATTGAAAAAGATGACAAAAGTATAAGGCCAAGTTATCACTGACGTTAGTATTCAAGTGTTAGATGACCTACACTAAAGATACTAAAATAAAAAGCAAAAGGTAAATTCCAGCTTTTCTGCATTTTCCATCATATAAACTAAATAAAACTTGAGACAAGATTATTTTTTCTTTATTTATATATATTTGACATTAATTGTAGTCCCCATAGAATTCCCACCACCATTTCACCAGTGCACCATCACCTCAGTCCCTTGTGCTCTTCCTGCCCTCATCCAGTCCCTCTTTCTCCCCAACCTCCACAAAGTGTTGAGATAAGATTCTAATGCTCCAATCAGAAAATTTTTCTAGTTGCTCTTGTTTAAGAGCTGATTAGGAAGAAAATAATTAGATGAGATTACTTTCTCACCAATTCTATTGATATTACTCATACAGATATTAGTATCCTAAAATTCATGTTATCTTTGAAGATGAATTTCACCGCTTTATTTTTCACTTTCTAATTTGGTAAGTCAGTGTTAGCAACCATTATACAGACAGTAAGATATCAATCCTCTGCCATAACAACTTACTGTGTTATAAGTAAGAAATATCTCTATGCAAGATGGGACCCTTAGCAGATTCAGAACAAAGTGAATCACATGAAACTTAAATAATGTCATTAAAATACCTGGTAGCATATAATATGTATAATAAATACAAATGAAAAATAAACACAGTAAGTTGTATATTCCTTTCTTCGATGACTTGAGTGAGAAATCTAACAGTATGAGTGAACTCATTTCCTATCAAAAGCACTAGAAATGAAAGTCATTAAAAGTACTTTACCTTCGCTTTTATTTATCCATCTTAAATATATATGTAAGTCATTCTTACAATATTCCTATTTCCTCAAGCAAACATTCAAATTTGTAGGGTAAATGGGAAAAGAATACCAGCTAAACTCTTAATTAGGCTTGAGGGCATTAAAACACGTATTAGGAGAAATTATATACAGTTTCTTATAATGCTATGCTACCACTAATGAAGGGATTATTAATTCAGGAGGTAGGGGTACTAGAGGGCAAACTGGATTTTGCAGGACAGCCTCAGAGAAAAGACACTTCATTATAAGGAAGGCATGAGATGTAAAAGTTGCACAGTACTTTCAGGCTACAGGAAGTAGTCTGACAGTCTGGATAACTTTTGGTGGTTTTCTCCAGATTTAACAAATTTTCAACATTAAAATATTCTGGAGAATGTGTGTTCTCCAGAGCCATCAGAAGAGGTAGTGCAGATGAGGAATTGTCTGCATTCTCCCAGTTCCTTACCTGCCCTAGGCAATATCCATTTAGGGAACTGCAGCAGGGGGTATATGTGTGTTAAAGATAGAAGGGATTTCTATTTGACAACCCCACAGTATTTAGGACAGATGCCCATAGATGGAAGAAATCAGATTTTTAGGAGACAAAATCTGGAACACTAATTTCTTATTTACAAATGCCCATCAAACATTCATATAAAAAATGTGTGTATGCAACTTAAAATAACCAAATACCTAAAATAAAAAATTAATAGTTAAAAGAATTTGGGAAGCTACACATTTTAAAATTGACTGAAACAGAATAAATATCATTGAGCATAAGAGGTTGTATCTGTGTGTGATAACTACTTTGTGCAAGGCAGTGATTATGGGAACATTTCAATACATACTATGAAAAAATAGCAAAAGTTTTTATTTTCCCAACACCCAGAGGAAAGACATAGACAATTTCATTTTCGAACATGTTAGTAAAGCATGTATGTGTTCTCAAAGGAATATAAGAAATCACCATAATCAGAGACAGAGCAAAGTAGAAAAAAGTTTTGAGCTTGTTGAGAAGAGTGGCTCAATGACACCATAATAAGGAAAATAGTTCATAGTAAGAAAAAGGTAGAATGCTTTTGGAAAATACTTTTGCCATATGGTTTGAGGCCACCTACATACACTGAAAACAATACTACAAACTAGAAAGGGGATCAAAATGAGATATTAATGGAAATGTTTATCTGAGGGTAACCAGACATAGTGTCTTAAGGAATTTTCCTACTTCTGAACATTTTGTGCTCTAAGAATCCTTTGGAGGATAGTAAACTCTCCATTTTTTCCAAGTTTGCAGTCAGGAACAAGAAGTAACCACCTAATCTAGGCAAATCTGCCCTGCGAACTGGCAACCAATACTGTTATGTCACAGAGAAATACAGTGCATGAAATCAGCAAAAGCACAGAAATGCAATGTAAATCTGAACAGGATACACCCTGGTCCAAACTGCATGCCACTTCCTATGCCACCTTTTGGAAATTGTTCTAGGGTAAAAGATTAGAAATATGTTTGTAGGAGAGGGGTACAAATACGAAGAAGGTATATTAAGAATGTTTTATCATAAATACTATCTCCCCTGCCATGCCAAGGCAAAAACATGTTAAAAAATAACCTAAGACAGTTGCAACCCCTAGTAATAATTTTTAATATAAAACAGACCAGGTAAAAGAAGATGCTCATCTACTGAAGTCTTAAGATTTCTAATTTCAGTGTAAGCAAAACTAAAAGTATTAGGAGAACCAGATCCCAGGGTCTTAGAATGAACACTGATTAACATAGCCAACTCTTATTTTTTATGCTATTAAAAACTTTTATGGAACTGTTTTTTGGTACTTTCAATTTGACTCTGAATATACAGATGGTCAAGGAATTCATAATACCTTAAACAAAACAATGAAATAACTAGGGGTTTTGTTTGTTTTTTGCACCTCTATTTTACCTCCCCACTTAATGGCCTATCTTCTACCAACTTGTCTTACTCTCAGAACCCACTCAATTACCAAAAATAGAGTATATAGGAAATAAATATGTTGATAGATTTAAATGTTAATGTAAAAAGAGATGGTAAGCTACCCAGGTTCTTCATTCTAGATTTTAATATTTTCCCAGGCCAAGGAGATCTATGCAATGTGCCCGCTTAATAAGTAAGAACTGAAATAAAACTGCTGTATTTGCATTTCACATATTTTCTGGGTTTAGAAAGGTAATTTTTGGTTTTAAGATCCCTGCATTCTATTACTTTCTCCTTTGATAGAAAGAAGCTGTATAGTCTCAGCTTTGTAACAGGAATTTGGCAAGCCCTTCTAATTTTAGGAGCAGAAGACAGACTCGAGGGATAAAGTACTGATCTGAGACCATATCTTGTATCAGGGCTGCTCATATTACCTTTGCTATCAGCACCCCCTCCCCTTTTTCAATTCAGTCTCTCAAGAACCTCTATTATGAAATATCTAAGAGGTTGAGGGTTTTTTACATGAAATTACTATTCTGATCTTCAAAGTGTTTCTTTTTAAAAATCAACTCTATTAAAGAATTATTTATCTACAACCCCCCACCCATCCAAGTGTAAAATTCAATGAATTTTGACAAATGTATACATACATTCAACCCAAACCACAATCACAGTATAGAACACTTCCATCATCCCGGAGTTCTTCAAAACTCTTCTCAGTCAATCCCTTCTCCACATTCCTGGACCCTAGCAATGCTAATATGCTTTTTAGTCAGCATAGTTTTGCCTTTTCTAGAATTGCATATAAATAGAATCATGCATTTTGTCTAGCTTCCTTCAATTAGAATAACACTTTTGATAGTCATGTTGTTTGATAGAGTAGTCCATTGAGTGGACATACCACAATTTATCTACTTACTTGCTGATGGCTATTTAAGCGGCTTTCAGTTTGGTGGCTATTATAATGTTGCTATGGTAGTTTCTGCATTCAAGTTTTTTATGTGAACATAAAGTTTCTTTTAAAAAAAATTTTGTGAGGTAAAGCTGGTTTACATCACTTATATTTTGGAAGTATACCCCCCTTCAAGTGCTGTTACCATAGTGCTCTTATCACCAAAGTATCCATAGTCCATCACCAGTCTACTGTGCTGCCTCCCCACTTTGCTCTAATCCCTCTCTTTTCCCCTCCCCTTCTGAATGACTCAATTTTATAGTCAGCTTTCAAAGGTTAGTTTGACTTTATCTGACCTTTTGGTTTCTTTACATTCCACATATAAGTGACACCATCTGGTATTTGTACTTCTCCTGACTTATTTCACTTAGCATTATGCCTTCCAGCTCCATCCATGTTGTCACAAATGGCATTATCTTTTTTGATTGTTGGGTAATATTCCATCACTGAAAATAAATTTTCATTCCTCTTAGGTGACTACCTACAGAGAATAACTTGAGCTGTGAATAGACGTTACTTAACTTTATAAGAAAATGCCAAGCTATTTTCCAAAGTTGCTCTACCATTTATCTTCACATCAGCATTCTATGAATGCACCAACTGTCCACATCTTTACCAACACTTGGTATTAGCTTTTTTCTTTTTAATTCAAGTTAACGTGTATTTTTAGTGATTTTTAGTCTGCAGCTCTCTGATAACTAAGTATGTTGAGCAATCCCTCACGTGCTTTACTATTCATTCATTCCTTGTCTATTAAATCATATTCTTTGAGGAAGTGCTTGTTTAACTTACTAACTTTTAATTGAACCATTTGTCTTTTTTTAGAGTTGTATGTTTTTAAAAATTATATTCTGTCTATCAATTTTTATCAGATATATGTATTGCAAATATATTCTCATAGTCTGTAGTTTGCCTTTTCATTTTCTTAATGGTATATTTTGAAGAGCATAAATTTATATATTAATGATGTTTAAGTTTATCGACTTCTCTGTTCTGATTCATATTTTTGTGTTCAATACAAGAAATCTATCCAAAAATCACAGCGATGTTTCTTCCTGTACTTCTCCAGATGTTTTACACTTTTATGTTTAATAATTTAGTCCTATGATATAATGTGAGTTACTTTTATACATACTGTGAAGTAAACGTCAAGGTTCCTTTTAACTTAATTTATTAATATTTGGTAATCGATGTTTGTGTATGTATATATAATGAATATTGGCCTGTGGTTATTTTCTTTAATAAAATCTTTGTCAGTTTTTGGCATCACAGTGATGCCAGCCTCATACAATGAGTTAGAAAGAAATACGTCTTCTACTTTCTACAAGTTTGGTTTATTTGTTCCTTAAATATTTGACAGATGTCACATTGAATTTATTAGAGCTTAGGTTTTACTTGTTAAATCATTATATTTGTAATATAATTTCTTTAACAGATTTAAGACTATTCCAATCTTCTAGCTCTTATTGAGTCAATTTTGGTAATTTGTGTCTTTCAAAAAATTCTTCCATTTAGGGGATGAGTCTTTAAAGATGTTACTGAGATGTGTGTCATGTAGTGTTTTACCTACATTTTCTTCTATATACTTTATGTTTTCATGTCTTATGTTCAGTTCTTTTATCCATTTTCAGTTGATTTTTGTGTATGGTGTGAGGCAGTGGTCCAGTTTCATTCTTTTGCTTATGCTGGCCCAGTTTTCAGTTGCAGAATTTATTGTCATAAAGTATTCCTTTTCATGTTTGTAGGCTCTGTAATCATATCCACTTTTTTCTTTCTGATATTAATAATCTGTGTTAATACATATCCTTTCTTTCTTTAGCTTTATCAATGTAATTACAGGTTTATCAATATTATTGATTTTTTTCAAGGAGATGGTTTTGGTTTCATTTTTTCCCCTATTACTTGTTTTCTGTTTTACTCATTTCTACTCTTTAATTTTCTATTACTCTTATTTACTTGGGGTTTAATTTGTTTGGGGTTTAATTCATTTTCTGGCTTATTAGGGTAGAATCTTAGGTTATTGATTTTAGATCTTCCTTAACGCTTTAAATTTCTCTCTATGCACTGTTGGTTGTTGACTTCTAATTCAATTCCATTTTTGTAAAGTTACACATATTGTATTATTTCAGTTCTCTAAAAATATTGAGGCTTGTTTCATGACCCCAGAATTTGAAAAGAAAAAATGCATTCTGCTAGTTTTAGGTCCAGTGTTTTATAATTGCCAATTAGGTATAGTTCTTTAGGTAGTGTTGGTCAGGTTTTCCAGCAACTTGCTGATTTTTTTTGGGGTAAGTATCCAAATGTAACTGTGGCTTTGTCTATGCTTTCAGCTGTATTTTTTCCCCATCATTTAAGCTGAGACTCTATTAGGTGCATCTGCATTAGAACTGTTGTCTTCTTGATGTATTATACACCACCTTATTATGAATGTCCTTCTTTACCCATAGCAATGTGCTTGTCCTGAAATTTAATTTGTCTCATATTAATAGTCCAACTTTCTCATGATTAGTATTAGCATAATATATCTTTTTCCATATTTTACTGTTGACCTGTCTTTATTTTCTCTATATATACATATATAACTGATAATAACATATTAGTTTCAGATGTTCAACATAATGATAATACATATTATACAATATATATAGCTGGAAGTGAGCACCACAATAATACTGGTTAACATTCATCACCATAGTTACAAAAAATATTTCAAGGGATGAAAACTTAGGATTGATTCCCTCAGCCAACTTTCAAATACACAATACAGTATTGTTAACTATAGTCACCATACTACATATCACCATACTATACACCATATGGTACTTTATATCTCCACCTCTGGTAACCATCAATGTCTTCTCAGCATATATGAGCTGGATTTTTGTATGTGTGTGGTTTGTTTTTGTTTTCCGTTCTACATATAAGTGGTATCAAAGTGTGTCTTTTTTTGTCTTCCTTAAGTTGTTAAAATTAGCAATATATTGCTTATTGGCAATATTAACATTCTATTATATATATACACATACACATACACATGCATGCATATATGTATTTATGTTACATTTTCTTTATTCAGTCACCCATCAATGAATACTAGTCTTCATTCCTAAATACATCCCTATAGTACATAGGTGAATTTTGCTTTTTTTTTTTGAAGGAGGCAGAGAAGACAACCAGAGTTTTATTTCTGTCCATCTATTTCTGTTCCTGGGTTTTGTGTTCACTGATTACTTCTTGGATCCATGGCACATACTAATAGACTCAGGTGTGTAGATGTCAGGATGGTTGGGCTGCCCCACAGGAAGTTTCCCTAGGAGATGATGCCACGGATTATTCCATTACAGATCAGGGAACCCCAGAGTCTCCTTCACAGGAGTCCTTGTTACTCTATTCTGTGCCAACATGAAGCATATTGGGGGTAATATTCCCAGAGTAGTCTTTATTACACTCCTTATCTTACTGTATCTGGATGTTGACACATTGCAAGGTTTAGGGACAACTCATTGGGAGAAATCCATTGGTCCTATTGTTACCAATGATGATCTTAGGCAGAATCCCTAGAGATTATGCCTGACAAGCAAGACCATCACCAGAGTCAGGGGCTACATGGCATCTTTTGGGTTTGGGGGACAGGGTGAGCAAGACCTGGGTGAGTCTTGCATTTTTGTGCAGATTTTTATTGGAGTGAACTATTTACTTATATTTAATGCAACCTATATAGTTATATGTAAGTCTACCATTTTTATATTTCCTTTTCCCCCTATATTTCCCATCTGTTCTCTATTCCTCTTCTTGTCTTCTTTTGGATTAAATATTTTTGTATTAATTTTATGACCATTATAGCTCATTTGTTTTTTCTAGGTTTATATATAATCTATGTTTAAATTATTGTAATCTGCCTACAAGTAATATTAGATCATTATACACACAATATCAGGCTCTTAGCAGCATACTTTTCCATTTCACTCTTTCTGCTCCTTGGATCTACTGTCATACCTTTTGTATCTATATACCTTATAAATCTCATGACAAGCTATTGATTTTGCTTTTAAAAATCATCTAACTTTTAAAGAAATCGGAAAATGAAGAAAAACTCTTATATTTACCCCATACTAAATGTTTATCGTTTGTATGATAATTGGGGATTTTACAGCAGTTTCTTCAATTATTTTTTCTGCTGATTCTTTTCCTTCTGAGATTCCAATTACATGTATGTTAATTGGCTTGATATTGTCCCACAGTTCACTGAGGTTTGCTCTTCAAGTTTTTTCCATTCTGTTTCAGACTGGTTAATTTCTATTTTTATGCCTTCAAATTCATTAAGATTTCTTCTGCAGTCTAAGCTATTAATTTCATCCTGTAATTTTTCTACATAAACCATACTTTTCAGCTCTAGAAGTTCTATTTGTTTTTTATATATCATCCATTTATTTCCTCTTGATATTTGTATTTGTCTTTCAATCATTCAACATATTTTCTGTTCTGATATTCTTGCCTGTTATCTATAACTCTCATTTCCAGTTCTGACTGACTATTGACTGACTTCTGATTGCCTTCCCTCTGGTTATGGTTTATATTTTAGTACTTCTTGGAATGTCTAGTGATGCTTTGGATGTCAAATATTATAACCATTATATTCTTGAGTGTTTTGATCTTAATGTTTTCCTCTAAAGAGTTATTGAGATTTGTTTTATAATGCATATAAATTATCTGTGAATAATCATTTTTTTGATTTGGGTTTAGGTTTTGTTAGTTTGGGTTTAAATAGCTTTTACTCTAGCTCTACTATTAAGATATGACACCTTTGGGATCTCCATTAAATGTCCTGAGTTTTCAAAAACATTTTTCAGCTCTTGCTGTAGCAACTCAAATGTCTTGCAGTCCTGAATGAGCTCTGGTAAATTTTCACCTTATAGCTCCTGAATAATTTATTTTTGCCCAGCCTCATGGTGTTTTCACAACACAGCACACATTTCATATTCAACTAAAGATAAGGGGACATTTATGCAGATTTCTGAAGTTGTATCTCTGAGTAGCTCCTTCTACTTGTACCCTGCTCTACAAATTCCTGCCACTAGGCTTCCCTGAGTTCCTATCTCTGTCTCATCAATTTATCAATAATTTAGGTTTACTTCGGTTCTCTTTCAGAATACTTGGTCCACAAAATGCCTCAGACAAAACACCAGAGAAACTGTAGAGCCCACTTCATTTGTACCATTTTCGTCAGGGATTACAGTCCTGGCTACTGTTGCTAAGTGTTTGAAAACAATTGTTTAACATAGTTTGTTTAGTTCTCAGGTGTTTATGAGGGATATGAGGTAGAAGGGAACAAATCTCCTTGTTTTTTTGATGAGTAATACCAATCACTCCTTCATGAACAAAAGTAAAAGTTCAAAATCTTTGAACACTGAGTCACTCTAAGAGTCAAACTGTGTGGTGGGTTTCACATATTAAATGTGGACAAAGCCTACCACAAATAGAAGATGATGGTAAGCAGGAAAACAGTTCAAGAAACAGACAGCAAAAGGGACAGATCTTCTCAGCTTTGACAGGTGGTGAACCCTTAGAAGAATATGAAGTGACTTAACCAATTTCAGGGGCACTGTGCTTCTCAGAACCAAAAGGTTAGAGATGTCACTCTTTAAAAATATCAAATAAAGAACTTTAAAATCCCAAGTAATGAAATTTTTAAAAAAATCAAACCATTCAGGTATAAACTGAACTTGACAAAGTGTCAGTTACCAGTCACACTGATATTTCCTTCCTTAAGCCATACCAAAAATAGCTCACTTCTTAGTCTCCCTTCCATGCAAGTCTTAAAAAAAAAAGTAAATGCAATCTGAATAACCTTATTTACAACTACAAATTCTTGAGGAAGTTATTAATAATCATGAATGATGTCTGATGTATGTGTGTTTTTGTACTGCTATTTTTAAAGGGCTATTTTTTCAGCTATGACGATTTAAACAATCTTACAGCACTGCTATTTACTTCACTACCATACCAGATAACACTGAATTTATCACAGCTTTAACAGTACAAATCTTGTGAAAAATCATTTAAGGACAGGAACTGCATATTAAGGAAACCAGATATGGAAAGTTCTTTTACAATGGAACAAATAGAAGACAATGATAGGTACTGTTAAATTATCATATCAAAAATTATTAAACATTTCTCACCAACACATCAGACAACAACATAATATTTCAATCATCAGAAAGCAAACTGAACCGGCTTCTACTTTGGGAGGCACGAACCATAAGTTTCCACAGAAAATTGGGATAGCATTAAGAAAGTCAATGTAGAGCCTGTAAGAACAAAGCAAAATCCACAAATTATACAGGCTGAGAAATGGAGGTAATAAGGTGGTGAAATAAGAAAGACAACTGCTTACCTTCTTGCTTTACACATCTCTTTAGATATTCCTATAGACCTGCTTACTTCAAAGCCTATATAGCTTCATAAATAAAAGAGAAGCTAAACCAAGAGACTAAAATGCATGGGAAGATATGAAAGAACACTGCAGACCTATCAACAAACACCAGCACAACAACTTCCTCTGTATATTTAATTGCTCTGGCTTTAAAACCCTACACTGGAAATGCTAAGTATTTGGCAGACTATAAATTAGCCAAAGGTGTCATATAGAGTCTGAAAACGACAGTGCCCTACTCAGCTTTACTACATCAATAAAAGATAGATTTCTCACCTAAGCTACTGAACATGTTCACCCCTTGAAAGCTAGATTTTTTTCCTCCGGTCCTCAGCTTGATCGCAGACAAGAACAATACCCTGAACTTTTGCTTTTTAGATTAATGCCACAGATAAAAATATTCTATTTTAATCTGGATCTCTCTAACAAATCTTTCAGATTTCTTCCAGGTCTGAAATGTACTTATGGAACTTCATACTTGATTTCCATATGGCTGTAGAATAAAAGGCCAGAGGAAATATAATTTCCTATTAGGCCTACCTCTCCAAGCCTGCTCTTGCCATTAAATACTAACCAATTTTCCAGATGAAGATCCAGTTCTGTGGACCATACATGCTCAATTTAATATCACAAGACTGATAAAAATTTTTATTTGAAAACTCTTTCAGTGATCAGATTCGTACTTTCAAACTTGCCCAGCATCTTTCCTCATTCTGCTAACATAAATATAACACAAAACACCTCTTCTTTCTGAATCATACACAGTAATGTAAACCAATGTTACCGTAACAAAAAAAAATTAAAAACAAGTCTTCAAAGATATGAAAATGAGCAATAGCCAAGTTTACTGTAATTAGACATAAAGAACAATTAATCAGGTATATCCAAATTGCTTTCTATAGGAACACATTTCTCATTTTATAAAGGCAACAAAATCACAAAATTCTTATTTTCCTGATAATAAAATAGTTCTCATATGGACTACAAAATTACACTGTGTGTGTGTGTCTAGACCAATGGATGAGTTACTGGAAGGTAGCACTCTTTTTCAACCCCTGTATGTCTAGGAAGACCAATTTGAATTAGAGAAGTCTAGTTATAGAATTTAAAATGAAACAAATGTAGTTTTATTATTTTGGGGTACACTCACACTTAACTGTCTTAGTTCTATGCTGAAACAATACTTTAATAAGATAAATAATTTAATAGAAAAAAATGGGTAATGAATACATAAACTATTTGAAAATAGAAGCTCTTTTATACCTAGCAGAAAGCCGACCTTAATCCATCCATCCCACATGAATTAGCACCAATTATAAATGTGGAATAGAAATCAATAAGATGTTCACTGCTGAAAACATGGAAATATAGAAGACAAAAGACGATCACGACAATATGTATCTATTTATGTATATATGTGTACATACTACTAAATAGTTTTTACTGAACATTTATGATGTGTCTTACCTTTTTCAAGTATCTACATGTGATAACTCTTAAATTCCTACAAGAACCCTATGAGGTAGATAATATTATTGTATCCCATTTTACAGAGAGGGAAACTGAGGATCAGAGAGGACAATTATCTTGTTAATGGTCACATATTTACAAAGTGGTGGTGCCAGTGCCAACTCTACTAGATACTGTGAGTTATGTGTGCTTACTATAAACCACCTGAAAAAAATTACAATGTGGAAATAATTACTAACTTTAAAGAAAACCTGGAAATTAGAGCAAGCATAAATAAAACTGTTGACATTGTATAATCATAAAAATTAAAATAAACAGAAGATTGAAAACATCAAAATGCACTAAAATATATGCTCTAAAGATGAAAATCTGGAAAAATATGTCATAATATAAATGAACTTGGTAATAATAAGAAGCTTACCATTAAAAGATTAAAACACTTATACAACATGTTTTATTCACTATACATGTTCCTATAAAAAATGGTTTAGAAAATGCAGAAAAAAGAGAAAGAAGAAAAAAATCACATAATCTCACAGCCCAAAGAAAAGAAAAATTAGTAATTTTTCCATACAGTCTATTTCTATGGAAATATTTTCATGTAGTTAAGATCATATTGTTTGGTATAGCTTACTTTTCAACTGAATTGCACAAATGTTTTCCTACATGGTTAAGATTCTTCAAAAGTATTTTACTAGCCCCATGATATTTTATCATCTGAGTGTACCATAATTTAGGTAATCATTTCCTTCTTTTAGAAGTGTGGGGAACATCTATCTCTGTGCACTGAAGTTTATTCAAATCTCAGATTTATTTTCGAAGGATATATATATATATATATTTACCAGATGAAAGGGCATCAACATTTCTTAAAGCCCTTCATGCATTTTACCAAACTGACTTCCAAAAGACAGTGCCACTTAGAGACTTCATTGAGCTAAAACTTCAAGAATATTTACAACGAGCATTTATGAATCATTTTAATTGGTGGCAGCTGCTTTAAATGTTCTCATTGTTAAGCAAGTGAAACACCACAATGGAAACAGACTGTCTTAATTTAAGGTCAAATGGCAGTTATAGTTTAAAAATTAAACTCAAGTATATTTACCTCATGCTAAGAATGGCTTCTCTCCAACTTCCAAACTCCCTGTTCTTTATTTTTTTTTCTTTACTTATATATATTTGACATCAAATGTAATCCCCATGTATTCCCCATCACCATTTCACCAGTGCACCATCACCTCAGTCCCTTGTGCTCTTATCTACCCTCAACCCTCTCCCTATTCTTTAAAACTTTTAAAACACTTATGTCAAAAAGAACTTATTCTGTAATTCTTAAAACTATAGAACTAGAAGCTACCTATTTATTTAACATCTATGCATTAATTTCTAAGCTCTGAGAGCAGTCTGTCTTTTGAATGGCTGTACCCCTAGCCCGTGGCACATAGTAAATGCTTTATAGGTTTGCTGAACAAATAAAATAATATAATCTAAAAGATCTAATGGGATTCACACTAACAGTTTTTCTGTGTGTGGGGGGGAAGGGTCTAGATCCAAGAAATACTGTTTTTGAATGCAAATGTCTGTCTATGATGCGCAGAATTTATATCAAAGACATAAACAGCTTTCTCAGATTCCTAAAGCTAATTTGAAATGCTCATGCTTAAGAAATTTCTAAGAGAGATAAATGGTTCAGGCATGAAATCTGAGGGAAACAAAGGAGATGTTCTGTATATGGCATATGTACACAATGGAATACTACTCAACTATTAAAAAAAAAGAGATGAATTCTTGCATTTATGACAACATGGATGGAATTGGAGGGGATTGTGCTAAGTGAAATAATCCAGAGAGAGAAAGACAACTACAAATGAATGACAAATATTTTCATTCACATGTGGAATATAGAGTAACAAGACAAAAGGAATTGACAAAACTAAACCAAAACAAAGTCCAAAAATTACTTCAGAATTGAGGCCACTAGAGGGGCAAAGGAGGGTGAGAACAAAGTGAGGAGAGGATCCAATGATTTAAGACAAAAGGATATGAGTGTTCTGGTGGTGCACACCTGAGGAGGTGTGAACCAATTCCCCCTCAATCATCTACAGTGTTGTAAACCAATATTACCTCAAAGAAAAACTAAAAAGGAAAAAATTCTAGTGATTGGGTAAATCATGTACCAGGACCTCAGATTTCAAACCAATGTGGTATATAGTAGGATAAAATTGCTGAAAGAGAGCAGGAAGGAGACAGAAATAAGGATGGGAAACCCAAAGACAAAAAGCCTAAGGCTCAACACAATGCTTTTGACAGAAGACTGTGAAGGAGCCATCCAATTCCCTTCATCTTCAGACATGGATATATAAGATGAGGACAAGGTCACTGGTTAATGGACCACTACAGAGATCCAAGTACACTAGCCATTAAAAACATCCTGGAAACTGCCAAGCATTTATAATGTCATATTAACAAAGGTATAATCATTATCATTTTGGGTCAAGTGACCTCTACTAAGTAGCCCCTCAATAATTATTTCCTTCCTTGGATGCCTGAGAGAAGTGAAGATACTTTTATTACTTTGAGTGCTCTGGTGGTGCACACCTGAGGAGGTGTGAACCAATTCCCCCTCAATCATCTACAGTGTTGTAAACCAATGTTACCTCAAAGAAAAAGGAAAAAGGAAAAAATTATAATTTAATATTATAATAAATTTAGTATGATAATTTAGTATTATAATTTGTTAAAATAAATGTTATAATTTCACAGGTAGTTATTGAATAAATTCTGTATCTAGGAAGATGTTAAGATTCTAGTGCTGATGATTGTACCATGAAAGACTGTGCTGTGTTCAATCAAATGGCTCAAGATTAAAGATTAAAAAGAAAAGTGAGAGTTAACCTTCAATAGGAGCATACAGATATAAATGCTTTCACATGTATTTTAATCTTCATGGCAACCCTGTTTTTAAAAAGAATTATTATTCCCATTAAAAGAAAAGAAAACTGAGCCTCAAGGGTCGGATTATTTAAGACACCACTGGTATGGTTAAGACCTGACATCAACTAGGACTATCTGAATCTAAAAGTCACTGAGAATGTTTATCATCTCAAGATATGAATGAGCTTGCACATCATTTCCCTTATGGTGTTTTCACTCATTCTAGTGGTTGATGTATGGGCTAACAAAAAATGCTGGCCTAATCTATATCACCATGTATTAACAGCAAGAAAATTCTGAATCCACAGTGAAAAAGTGATTCTAAATATGGGTAAGGGAATTAAATCTGGTCTCTAAGTGCAGGTGGGTAGAAGAGCTATCATAGTCCATTAAGCATACACTTGATGACTGTTTAAAAGATTTAAGTAAACTCAGGATATCCTTGGTAACCAGAGAAGTCAGTTTCCAGTATTCCCCATCTGATAAACATCCTCTGGTTCAGAGATTTACAGAGAGTTGACTAAGGAAGTCTGTGAACCCAAAAAAGTATCTCTAAGCCAAAAGAAATGCTCCGTCTGAAAATACCCAGAGAAATACCTGGTAAAAGTCCCTTTACCTTTATAGGAACAGAACACCAGAGGAAATGCTTAAACAAAAGAGTAAAAAACAAACAAAAACCCTGAGCTCATAAATACAAAGAATAGAATGAGTGGTTGCCAGAGATGACATTTGGAAAAATGAGTTAAGGAGGTCAAAAGGTACAAACCTCCAGTTATAAGATAAATAAGGGAATGTAATATATAGCACAGTGACTATGTGGTACTGCATTACATATTTGAAAGTTGCTAAGAGAGTAGATCTTAAAAGTCCTCATCATAAGACAAAAAAAAAAAAACTCTAGCAGTATCGAGACAAATGTCAACTAGACTTATTGTGGTGATCATTCTGCAATATATACAAATATTGAGTCATCATGTTCTACACCTGAAACTAATATAATGTTATGTCAATTGCATCTCAATAAAATACTGGACATTAAGGAACAGTTCCAGTCACAGGAAGGTTCCAAGCAAAAGCTAACTAAATCACTGCAGGGTAGAGTCAGAGAAAAAATAAATAAGTTGTCAAATTTCACAGCTAAAACTCTCTGGGCAAGAAATAAGGACAGCTGGGAGCAAAGTCACCTTCAAATGTCTAAAATTTTTCTGGGTTTTGTCAACAAAACTTAGAAACAAGATTAGGTTTTATGTTGCTCTGATAGCCTTTTGGAAACAAAATGTTCTCTTAGACTGTAAGAATCTTGAATCTTCTTTTCAAGAAACCCTAGCATAAGGGTAGCTAAGAGTTGTATGAATTCCTATGCTGCTACCCCTTTCCAAATAAAATTGTCAGCATCTTCAGATGTCGCTGATGAATAGTTATGAGAGCAGTGGCGTGAATGGTAGTTTCACAGGCCCAATCCTTGGTATATATTCTTTCCAAACAATCAGATACCGAGGAATGTTACCTAGGTGCAAGCAGAAGACAAAGTTAGCCTAGCCTACACTTCAAATTCCTTAGAACCCTGTATCTACAGTGGGTGGAAGGAGGTGGACGTGGAAAGGAGGGAAATTGTCATAGAGCAAACATGCAATCAAGTTTGGTCAATGCCAAAGAAAGTACACAGGAATAAATTGTCCAAAAGTCAGTTTGAAATCCATGGAGTGCTCCCAACACAGTCATCACCAATGAAGTAGAGGATCGCAACAGTTACTCTCAAAGTCAGACTGTTTACTTATCCCAAATAACATTACTTCAGTTGTTTGTTTCCCCCACTAGACTAGAAGTCTTGTGAGAATAAAGGCCTTAAACAAGACTAAAGGCCCTTGCCACTATATCCCTAGCACTTAGCAAAGTACCTAAAACACATTAATTACTTAATTATAATCTGTGAAATAAAAAAAAAGATAGTCCTTGGCCCAGTAGTATTGCCATTACCTGAGATTTTGCTACAAATTAAAATTCTCAGGAACCTCTCCAGATTTAATAAATAAGGAATGCTGGAAGTGGGGTCAGCAATCTGCATTTTAATAAACCCTCCAGGTGAATTTCAAGCATGCTTAAGTTTGAGGACCACTGGATGTATAAAAATATGCTCATCTATCACTACCTGTGGCAAGGACACATACAAAGATAAAGGTTCTTTTTCTAATATGGAGATGGAATGCTTGGTCAGGTCATCCCCAAGTGTGAGTCTAGTGTGCACACCATGCGTAGTTTATCTGGAATGCAGCAAGGATTTCCAAAGGGTCGATACTAAATAAGGATCTTGAACAACTTAATTTATTTTTTCATGCATGTTTCCTTGTTTGTGAGGGGGGGATAATACCAATCTCACAGGTTACAAGGATAAACTGTGATTTTTTTTTAAAGTTTTTTTTTTTCTAACCCAGGTTTTAGTACATTCAATAAGTGGTGATGGTGGTACTGCTTCTTAGTGAATCTGACTTGAAGGCCTGTTAAGATGACTTATCTCATAGGGACAGTTTTCAATGTGCCCTGGGAAGAAAGAAAATATCCTATTTTTCAGAAGTTTATCACTAAAATGCCAGGATACAAGTAGCTTTGTGAGAGTGTAAGGAAGCCATATCAACTGGACTCCAGAGCAAAGACAGGCCAAAGAACAGATGTAAATTGACTCACAAAGGGTTTAAAGTGAGGGTAGGAAGTAAGATGGGAACAACTGCAGAATGTTGGCAGTGAATGAGAATTGCTGGCAGTGAGAATGGCAAGGTTGACAGAGTAAGGCTATGCTGTGATGGACTCTTCTCTTTTGGCAAGAAGAAAAGTCCTTATATATCTGGTGTCTGTATTTTCTAAACCAAAAATTGGCACAGTGTCTGATGAATAGAAGTATACTTAAAGACGCTACAGGACAAACTAAAATTAGGGCTACCCTGGGAAATCTAGACTACATGTTACCATCTGGAAATGATCTGGTTTTAAAAGGACCCAACATCAGCATAGCTAAGGAACTGAACAGTGTTTCACAATATCCTTGTACAGTCCTGGGTGATGACTCATACTGAATGATGAAGGCTGTATGGGCACATGACCCCTAAAAATTTAAAACTTAGAACATATATGAAAATTATTTGGGGGTGATCTTGGTGTTTTTTTTTTCATTCTACCAACTCCTTCTGGATTTATAAATGTGTTGACCAAAATCTGGCAACCCCATTGAAAGATCATCAGGCTTATTCTGTGTATCCTAAATTAGCTACTATGGCACTTTAATACCAGTGGAAGGGTTCTTTTGGACTATTTCATGGCCTTTGATGGTAAAGAGGTACACAGGGTCCTCCAATACTAAATCATGTTTATGAGTTAACAGTTTCTTGAGATAAAGAGACAAAAAAAGCAGAATTTTATAACCACAGGTTATAAAAATGGGGCTAGTTAGAAAAGTAGTGGCCAGTGATTCAATCAATGATGAGACCTATAGCTGTTAAGTAAGTCTGAGGTAGCTTAGTTTGAACATTCATATTCTTGTGAAGGTAGCATATTTAAGAAAGATAAAAAGAATTCCATAGACTAAAATTCAAGAATAGGATGTCAAAATAAGGGACGAAGGCTAAACCCCTTTTGACTATTGTCAGTTTTCCTTCCAAGGATGCATTTACCAAAGAGAAATCAAAATTCAGAGATACAGTAACTGTGCTATCACTTAATGTGACTGAGACTAAGGAGTTGTTGAATCAAAGGCTCTTCCAGATCAGGCAAATGGCTATGCCCCCAGCCAGACTTATGGGGGCACCTAGTTGCTGAGTTTGAAAGAGGTCACCTTGTTTTTGAGTTTGAAAGAATACAGCTTCAGTGAGAATGACAGCAATAATAATGACTTGATCTAATTTCAATATGGAGCAGTTCCACTTTCTTAGGGAACTAGGGGTCTCTGGTTTCCTCGGTATTGTCCTGTGAAAGAAATCAGTGTGTATACTACTTGCCAGAATTCCTCACCTCAACCATTTCTCATACCTCAGTCTTCCAGGTTATGAGCCTATATGAATGACACTGTTCAGTACAGATCAAATCTAGGAATACTATGTCCTTGGAGGACTCAGTCTCTTATCTAAAAGCAAGTCAGAAGTAGGTATTCAGTGCATACATTTGTATAGACATAAGAGAGTCTCCAAAGAAAGTTAAGAAGTTTTTCTTGCCCCATTCTTTCTCAATAGAGAGAATGGTGCAGGACAATCCCACAAGGTGAGGAGATAAACAGCAGTCAATAAGGTCAATTTCATTAAATAATCTATCATGAAACACCTTCTCTAATGTGCGCAATATACTGGGAATCAGAAATGAAAAAGATCTTTCCTATTCTTAGGAACTTATAATCTAAAGTAAACATGTACATAGAAAAACATAAAGCAGCAAATAAGAAAGTAGCTATGAATGAGGAGTGATGAGGCACAGAGGAAGGTGCTAGTTAATATAAAGACTTGGGGAAGCAAGAAAAGAGGAAAACAACAGGAGAAAGTACTTTAGCTCAAGATCTGTAGCTTGGAGCCACCCGATAGTATAAATCAAGAAACAGAATCAGAGAAAGCTCCTGGTCAAAGAGCCAAAAAAACACCATGGCTTTTAGACATTTTTATAGTAAAAAAGGCTTTCACAGGGTGGAAAACTTTCTCTTAGCACCATGCTCACTCACCCACCCACATATATAACCTTGCAGGAGACTTGATTTGGTGGGGCAATGGAAGAAAAGCAGGTATGAAAACACCCAGCAGCATATATGCTACAGAAGTTCTCTGCAAACACTATTTTCTCCTGATTTTTCCCACAGGCCCTACCAGAATTTCAGGAGTGAGAATGTGCACTCTTTGGAGTTAAGCAAAAACTAGAAATCTCTGAAGTATACCTGGTGATAAGCATATTGACCATACTCTGCAGGCTTCATCAGCGTATCGCTGACAGAGCTCTACAAAAATCCACTAGATAATGGCACAGTCCTTCTCTTTGGATGAACAGTGTGAGCTTAACATAAACCTCCAGATCATCACCCACAAAATTCAGAAAAATAACAAATCATTCCATTTCTTTCCATACTGTTGTTTGTAACCTATTCTTTCCTCTCAACCTAAACTTTGAAACTAGTCCCACATAGAACATAAGGGGTAAACTATTACAGTATTCTCTTCAACAATGATGTGTTTTAAATGTGACCAACCTCTCACTCTATTCAACCATGTAAGTGCTACATCATTTCTCATAGGTTAGAAAATAAAGTCAAAATGAATGAACAGATATTTGTATTTTATGCCATTCCACTCTTACCTTTCCTGATTCAAGATTTCTCAAATATCCTGAGCATTCCCTAAACAAAGATACTCAAATCAGCTTTGTTTATGATTCTCACTGATTGGAATACCTAGTCTTGTCCCCATAAATGAAGTCTACATCCTTATGATTTGAAATATAATTCAAAACCTCCCATGAATCTTTCCTCAACAAATAGGTTCATTAATTTCAACATGACTGATATATCTCCCTGATTCTCTTGTACAGTCATGAATAACAATTTCCCATTATTCACTTGCAGCCATGTTTTTCTTTCACATACTGGCTTGGGGTATGGCCACTCCAAGTGAAGGCAGAGAGCGAGGAAGGAAGGACTCAGACAAATAGCTCACAGAATGAGAGATAAAATAAAAAAGGGGGCAAGTAACTTACTATTTTGGACTATTTGCATCAGGGTCCCTTGAGGAAGCAGGGATATAAATATATGTACATATATAATTTAATTACATCAATTTTATATTAAAATTGAAATATACCATGTAGCCATAGATAAAGCTACTAAATCATTAAGTAGAAATTATGTGCTTATATATGCCCTGATAAGAGAAAGTTATAAAATACTCTATGTACACCGGAAGTTTACTGACAGATTAATATGAAATGTGTAACATAAACATAAGGTAGATGTGTCCATACTGTTGATCCCTGTGAGAAGGCTTACAAAACAAAAAAGGCACTATTCTTTAAACTCCAATTAATACACAGTAAACTGTCAAATACATAGTTGGCACTCAAGTAGTTGACACTGATTTTCAGTACTAATTGAATGAAAACCTATCCAACCAAGTTCAAGAAGAAATTAATCTTAACTCATAAAAATGCTCCAGGAAAAGCTATGTTAGATCAGTCTTAAAATTGTACTGGAAGATATACTGTAATTTACTTAGTATAGCCAAGAATTTATAGAACTGTGATTCAGAGTTGCATACAATCTGATTTTAGCACTTAAGCTTAGAAATAAAATCTACTGGAATCAACCCAACTTGTTCTATTTCCTGGAATACAGGTAAAAACACTTTATAGTTAACATCAGGATAGCAGAGCCTCTATATAGCAATGCTCTGTCTCATAATGAGTACACAGTAGTTTGCTGTTTTAGTCACCAAAAATTATTTACAGCAAATAATTAAAAAAACACAAATGTTTTCAATTCTTTTCAAGTTAACAGTCACTCCGTATAATGAAAAAAATATTTACGTGCTGCTGGCAAAGCAATTTTCTCTTGAGAAACACTGTGAATGTTAGATCTGAAGAGATGTTCCCCCATGGTTTAATTCGGTACAACTTGCCCAATCCTTACAATACCTTTTTATTGTAGCACACAACTAATTTGGGTATCAAGTCCAATTATTACCTCTGCCATGGGCTTAATCTTCAGAACCAAACCATTTTGCTAGTGTTAATCTAATTGAGCTTGTCAGTTGTATTAGATTTATGCCAATTAGGTTAGTATACACAATGCATTAACAATCCATTTCCATTCTTCTTTAAGTGTTTATAGTGGCAGTGAAATGTACTATATGAGGTTTCACTAATATATGTTTTAATGAAATAGTTAATGTAATTAAAACTTTTTTAAAGATTTTATTTATTTCTGCATACAAGAACTGGGGTACAGGCCAGAGGCATGTGGTGAGAGGATTCACCAGAGACAGAGTGGAAAGCAGAACAGGCAGATGGACTGAAATACACTGCTGAGGGGAGCAGCGGGTGAGGCAGGAGAGGTCTGCTGCGCCATGTAGGTCCCCTCTCTGGCCAGGCATTGAATTTGCACTGCAGTGGCTGCAATAACTCCACAGTGCAGCACTCAACCCCTTGCGCCACCAGGGAGGCCCCCTAATGTAATTAAAATTTCATAAAACATCTCTAGCACTTAACAGTATTGAAAAGGTCAGTGGTAAAAATAGATCATTTTCAGCCTAAATCAATGACATATAGAAGTTAAGACCCAATGAAAGTATTTTCAGAGCACAAGATTTATGCAACTTCTCAATTGTACTTACTGAACATTAGCATATAATACATATAAAGTACCTTAGGTTCTGTGTGATTAGAAATTAAAAATGCTTTTTACCTGTAATAGTATATATTACTTTTCTACATATTATGAATACCTAAAACACCCTTATAAAGATTATTCTCATTCCTATTTTTAATACTCAGTGGAACCAAGATCTAATAACCTGCTTATAATTTCACAAGCAGTTCAGCTACTCTATTTTCTTCCTTTTAATAATATAATGCTTAATGTTTTTGAGATTGCAAGTAGTTAACCTCATAACATCTCTTTCCTTCAAGTGTGGTATGGGTGGGTACTTTAATTCAAACTAATTTTGGTTTAAAAAATTAATAACACCTTTGAAGTATTAATCTAATTTAAAAATTCACTGCTCTTAAAATTCACTCCTTGCCTTAAGAAAAATTTTAAACATAAATGTACTCAACACATTTTATAAAACAGTATTTGAAATAGGAAGGTAATAGTGGAGTGAGAAGGAGATACAAATGTAAAGAAAGGAGGCCTCTGCTATCAAAGCATAAGCTTACAATTCAATGTGGGAGATAGGTATACATACAAGTAATAGAAAATATTCAATGACAAGGTACTGGGGAGGACTAATGAGAGTTACAGGTGGGGGTCAGTGTGGAAGGACATGCCAATTCTGGAAGAAGACAGCTTCAAAGATTCAAATTTGAACACTAATGTTATGCTATAGATTTTAAATTACACTCCATTATCCTAAATAAGTATCCTCAGTTCTGTGCAAAGATATTCATGCAGAGGTACTAACTACAGTTATCCAGGTTGTATTTTGCTCTCGAAGCCATGCACCTATGGTGCATCAACTACCTAAAGAGGGCCTAAAGAGGGCACTTTTTTTTTCTAATTCACAGAAAGGTAATGTATGTGCTAGCAATCGTCCCTGAATACATGGATATTTATTGTCTCCTGTCTTTCCCTATACCATCAATACTACAATTTAAATGTTTGTAAATAAAGTACTAGTTAAATAAGCTATGGTATATTCATACAATGGAATGTTGGGCATTGAAAAGGAACAGGCAATATAGTCTATTAGTTATATTGTAGCAATCAATTTTTTGATATTTTACTACCACTATGTAAGATATCACCAGTGGGGGAAGCTGGGAGATGGGTACATGGGATCTCACTGCACTATTTTTTTTCAACATCTTGTTAGTCTATAATTATTTCAAAATAAAAAGTTAATATAAAAAACAACTAGGCATTTCTAGGTGTGCTGATGTATAAGATTATTAATGTAAAAAAAACTGTAGAAAATAATGTATGTGTACAAAGGGAAAAGACCACAGTATTAGTTGTTCCTGGCACAATATTGAGCATAATTTATGGGTGCTGACCCATAAATTAATTAATTTGACCTATTATCTTGGCTGTATATATTTTTAAAACTACTCTTTAAAAACACCAGTTCTAGAAGGAGTCTACCATTGACCCTGCACTGGAATGATTTTAAAAAGTAACTTCTTATTAACACAAGTCATGCTCAGGTCAACAAATGTTTATCCATAGACACCAGTGCTAAAGAAGATGCCAACTTATTCCAGTGAAGGCAACATTTTTTGCGGAAATATGGATGATATATATTTCCTTATAACTTTAATGTTTGTATGTCTCATCAATCATCTTAACTAAAATCCATGATTATCACCTCTTTTATAGGTTTCATTTTTCCTCCTATAAAGCAAATACCAAATTGTATTACAATCATTGTAGTGTATAATTTAGCTCTCTTATAGAGCATAAACTTCTTAAGGGCAGGGATGTCTTATCTATCTGATTCTCACCATAATATCTAGGTCAATCACCACTGAAGACAGCACATTTAACATTTCATAATTTAAAAATTAAACAACTTTAAAAAATCATTAGTTTATAACTTAACTAATTTTCTTAAAATGGTACAGTGGGTTTGTTGTGAAAGCAATGAAAAACTTTGACAAGTATGTTATCATAAGAAATTATGCTATCATCACTAACAAGCCTCACCACTTGAGGATGTTGCTCTGACTTCACACGGTGAAGCCAACACTTCATCTATATACAGGAAGTGCATCTTCTTCATCAACCAGCTACAGCTTGCCTCTAAATTGAAACACTACTAATAAAATTGCTAAGCTACTCTCTGTTTTAAACCTGGTAAACAAATGCTAAATAAGGAGACTAAGATCCCCAGGGAGAGAGGGAACAAGAAGTTTGTCTCTTCTGAGAGTACCAGTTCAATAGCTTCCTATTTGCAAGGAATCTTGCTTTGTCTGTTGAACATCCCTGATCCTAATAGGCAGCCACACAGTCCCTACTGCCCTTGTCCCATCCCCAAAGCAGTGCAGTCCATGTTTCATGCTATCTGTGGCTGGCTCCAGATCCATCAAAACTGTTCAAAACTTTTAATCATCTCATTACCACTACTACTACTTCAAGTAAACAGCATTGAATACATTCAAAATTAGAGATAATTTTCTCCTGAAAGGAGAAAAGCAACCATAATATAAGTTTAACAGGATTTATTATCTATTATAGAATGTTGTTTCTCTATTCTGTAACTTTATTAGGTTATGTAAGATCTAAAAGGTTAGGATATACAAACACTGTTAATTCTTTATTTTTAAAGTATTACTATTATAAAAGGCAACTGTTTTCTAAAAAATCATATTACAACCCTTCATTCTTGTCTTCAATAGTAAACCTTGACGAGGACAGGGACAACATCTTACCTTTGAATCTCCCACCGTGCCTTGGACGTGGCAAATTTTTGAGAAATATTTCAGTTAACTTTTTCAAGGATGCATTTAATCTTTATGTTGACAGATAATTCACTCCAAAAATTTCTTTTTTACAAAGACGATTCAATGATTTTTTTATTGATGTGCCACACTTATTTCAGAAAAAAATAATTGCCACAGTCTCTTGAGAGATTCCACTGAGCTAAAAACAACTTTCTGGGCAAAAGATATACACATTTTGTGACAGATGCTATACATCAGACTGAATGTCTCTTGGAATTAATTCTGGAAGAGGCAAGCAAGCACATATATATGTGTGTGTATATATATATATTTCATTGTTCATTTTTGTACAATATTTGCTTTCACCACTCATATGTAGTCCCCATAAAATTCCCACCACTAACTCACCCGTGCACCATCACCACAGATCCTTGTGCTCTTCCCTCCTGTTTCATCTCTCTCCCACTTCCCTACAGAATGTCTCTGATTTATAGTTTCCTGTTATTATTTATTTCCTGATCCCTTATTTGTTTCCCCTACATTCTTTCTATAAGTGAAACCACATGATTTTTTTTTTCCTTTCTGGCTTATTTCACGGAGCATAATCCTTTCCAGCTCCACCCATGTTGCCACAAATGGCATGAATTCATCTTTTTTGATTGCTGAGTAATATTCCATTGTATATATACCATATCTTCTTGATCCAGTCATCTGTTTTTAAGCTTTGGGTTGTTTCTATATCTTACTTATTGTAAATAGTGCTGCAATAAGCACAGGGGTGCAGATATCCTTTTGAATTAATGTTTTTGTATTCTTTGGATGGATCCCTAGGAGTAGAATTGCTGGGTCATAAGGTAGATCCATTTTTAGTAGATTGAGGAATATCCTTACAGTTTTCCATAGTGGTCAGACCAGCTTGCATTCCTACCAGCAGTGTAGGAGAGTTCCTTTTTCATCATATCTCACCAACATTTGTTGTTGCTAGTTTTTTTTAATATGCGCCATTCTCACTGGTGTAAAGTAGTATCTCATTGTGGTTTCAATTTGCATTTCCCTGATTATAAGTGCTGTTGAACATTTTTGCATATACCTGTTGGCCATTTGCATTTCCTCTTTAGATAAGTGTCTGTTTAGCTCTTCTGCACATTTTTTTTTTACTGGATTATTTACTTTGTTTTTGTTGAGTCATGTGAGTTATTTGTAGATCTTTGTGATCAATCCCTTATCAATTGGTGGAGTACAAAACTTTTCTCCAAATCAGTAGGGTATCTCTTTTAGTTAATGTCTCTTTTGCTGTACAGAAGTATTTTAGTTTGATGTAATCCTAGGTCTTTATCACTTTCTTTGCTTTGGGTGATAAGTCTTTAAAGATGTTAGCAATGTCATGTAGTGTTTTGCCTATATTTTCTTCTATGTAATTTATGATTTCAGGTCTTGTGTGCAATTCTTTCATCCATTTTGAGTTGGTATTTGTGCATGGTTTGAGGTACTAATCTAGTTTCATTCTTTTGCATGTGGTGGTCCAGTTTCCCCAGCACCATTTATTGAACAAACTGTCCTCGTTTCATTACATATTCTTTGCTCCTTTGTCAAAGATCAGTTGTTCATATATGTGGGGTTTTATTTCTGGATTTTCTAGTCAATTCCATTGGTCTGTCTGTCTTTGTTCCAGTTCCATGCTGTTTTAATTATTATGGCTTTGTAGTATACATTGAAGTCTGAGAGCACAATACCACCATTCTCCTTTTTAGTCAGGAGAGCATTGGCTATTTGAGGTTTTTTTTGTCTCCATATGAATCGTCAATATTTGTTCTATTGCTTTGAAGAATGCCATTGAGATTTTTATCAAGGTTACGTTGAATCTGTAAATTGTTTTCAGTAGGATGGCCATTTTAATAATGTTAATTCTCCCCATCCATGAGCAGGGGATGTTTTCCCAATTTTTTGTGTCTTCTTCTATTTCTATTAACAATGTTTTATAATTTTCTTTGTATAGGTCAGTCACCTCATTTGCTAGGCTTATTCCCAGGTATTTGATTTCTTTGTTGTTTCAATTGTAAATGGGATGGTTTTAATTTCTTCTTCAGATTGTTTGCATATAGGAAGGTTACTGATTTTTGCATGTTGATTTTGTATCCTGCTACTTTACTAAACTGATTTATCATTTTAATTAGTTTTTCTGTGGAGTTTTTAGGGTTCTCTATGATATTACTATATCACCTACAAATAGTGATAGTTTTACTTCTTCTTTCCCTATTTGGATTCCTTATATGTCTTTCTCTTTTCTTATTGCTCTGGTTAGGACTTCCAGTATTATACTGAAAAGCAGTGGTGAGAGTGGATATTCTTGTCTTGTTCCTGATCTTAAAGGAAGGGCTTACAGCTTTTCACCATTGAGAATAATATCAACTGTGGGTTTGTCATATATGGCTTTTATTATGCTATGGTCCTTCTATCCTGAGATTTTTGAGGGCCTTCATCATAAGTGGATATTGAACTTTGTCAAATACTTTCTCAGTTCTATTGATATGATCATATGGTTTTTATTTTTCTTTTTGTTGATGTGTTGGATTACATTAATTAATTTTCAGATGTTGAGCTATCCTTGTGCCCTTGGAATACATCCTTCTTGGTTGTGGTGCATTATTGCATTGTTGTATTCTTGCATTGTTGCATTGTTGTATTCTGTTTGTTGGGATTTTATTGAGGATTTTTGCATCAATATTCATTATGAAGATTGGCTTATAGTTTTCTTTTTCAGTGTTGTCTTTGTTTGGTTTTGGTTTTGGTGTAATGCTGGCTTCATAGAATGTATTTGCTAGTATTCCTTCTTAATTTTTTGAAAGCGTTTGTGTAGGATAGACACTAGTTCAGACATCCAAATTCATTTGTGAAGCTGTCTGGTCCTGGCTTTTGTTTTGGGGGCAGGTTTTGATTACTGTTTCAATTTCAATGCTTGTAATTGATCTGTTTAGGTATTCTATTTCTTCTTTATTTATCTTTGGTTGATTATCTATAGTTCTAGGAATTTGTCCAGTACTTCTAGACTGTTGAACTTGTCTGCCTTTAAACGTTCATAGTAATCTGATTATTCTTTTGATTTTTGCTGAGTCTGTTGTAAGTCTGTTGTAAGTTCTCCTCTTTTGTTTATACTAGTGATTTGTGTTTTCTCCTGTTATTTCTTTGTGAGCACAGCTAGAGGTTTGTCTATTTTATTTATTTATTTTTTGAAGAACCAACTTTTGGTTTTGTTGATATTTTGGATTTTTCGATTTGTATTTAGTTTATTTCTACTTTGATTTTTACTATTTCCCTTCTTCTGCTGGCTTTTGGGATTTTTGCTGTTCTTTTTCTAGTTCTTTGAGGTGAGAGATTAGGTTGTTCGATATTTTTCTTGTTTCTGTATGTGAGCCTGTACTGCTATATACGTTCCTCTTATTACTGCTTTTGCTGTGTCCCACATATTCTGGGAAGTTGTGTCCCCTTTGCTCATCTCAAAGTGTTTCTAAATTTTTTTTTGATCTCCTCTTTAATGCCATAGTCTCCCAGTAGTGTGGATTTCAATGAAGTGGAAATGTTCCTTACTTGCTTTTCACGGTTTATTTCTAGTTTGATGCCTTTCTGATCAGAGAAGATAGTTGGTATGATTTTGATCTTATTTGTTGATGTTTGTCTTGTGACCCAATATTTGGTCAATCATGGAGAATGATCCATGTGCACTTGAGAAAAATGTGTACTCGGATTTTGGGGGGAACAGTGTCCTATAGTGCCCACATGTCTGTTAAGCCCATGAGATCTAGGTCCTTATTTAGTATTTGTCTCATTGATCTGTCCATTGGTGAGAGTGGGGTATTGAAGTCGCCTACTACATATGTATTTTCTCTGATGTCTGTTTTCAGAGATGAAAATTACTGTCTGATATATTTTCATGCTCCTTCATTTATTGAGTATATGTTGATGAGTGTTATATCTTCCTGATGTATTGTCCTCTTAATTATAATGTAGTGACCATCTATGTCTCTTTCTATCTTTTAAAGTTATATTTTATCTGATAAAAGTATAGCTATTCCTGCCTTCTTTTTCCATCGATTTGCCTGTAGGATTGTTTCCCAAACTTTTACCTTCAGTATATATTTATCTTTTGTAGTTAAATGTGTTTCTTGGAGAGAGCAGAAGGCTAGATTTTGTTTTTTAAAACAGTCTTCTACTCTATCTTTTTATTGATGAGTTTAATCCAAATATATTTACGGTTAATACTGATACACTAGCATATTTATTTCCTATTTTGTTTTGTGTGTGTGTGTGTTTGTGTGTGTGATTCTATTCCTTACCTTTTAGCTCAGAAAGATTTTAACTGCCTTTAATTCCTTGAGAGGTGCCATGAAATTCTCAAATTTTGATTTCAAAAATAAATATACACCAAGCACTTTTAGGAGAGAGATTATGTTATAAAACCAGTGCTTGCGTACTGTAATTCTCACAATGTTAGAAATCATACTACAATGAAACAAGCAAGACATAAAAATTCTCTTTGGTATAGTTCTCTCATACTAAAAACAAACTCTTAATTCCTTAAAATATTCTGAGAGCCAATGAATTCTTTTTAGTATTTTATCAAGGTTTACCTGGAAACAGCCCAAACTATTCTACTTAGGAAACATACTTGTACCTGTTTAGATATTACAAAGGACACTGTCATATAAAAATTAACTTCCATCAGAGACACTAAGGATGAGAGGGAGAGGGGGAAAGTTGAGAAAGTGGGCAGGGGGAGAGGCGAGCACAGTGGAGTGCTGGGGAGGACTTTGGGCACTTTAGTGGTGAGAAAAGTATGGTGAGTACATCTGAGCGAAGAAAGCCTATATTGTGTAAAAATAAACTACAATGTTAAAAAAGGAGGGGGGGAGAAGAATGTAATCTCCCTCCCAGAATCTAACCAGAATGCCAAAGCACTGAGGTTTCTGAAGTTTGCTTTATCTAGTTTTTTTTAAAAGATCTATTTATGCTTACAATAACTGGGGTACAGGCAGAGAGGTGTGGGAATGAGAGGATTTGCCACAGAGTGGGGAGCAGAACAGGTGGACTGACTGAAATACATTGCTGAGGGGAGCAGTGGGCAAGACAGGAGAGGTTTG
>JAGFMF010011865.1:6136609-6154513 GCA_019455555.1 Galemys pyrenaicus | reverse complement strand
CCCCCCCCCTCCCCTTGTGTGTCACTTCCCTGGCCATGGATTTTACTCAGGCTATAGTGGCTGCAGATAGCTTCATAATGCTGAGCTTTAACCCTTTGCACCACCAAGGAGGCCCTGTTTTACCTAGGTTTTACCCAGTTCTTTACCTAGCTGTTTCATTTTTAATGGCTGCCCTGGGAGTTATAATTAACACTTTAACTTTTAAAAACTCTAGTTCTGATGTCAATAATATGCAAAATTTCCACTCCACTATTATTATACTCCATTCTCCACTCCTTTAAGCAGGTATGAGCATTCATACCACACCGCTATACGTGATAAATCCATTAACAATTTACAATCATTGTTGTCTTTTAAATCAGATATAATATTTACACAGATACCATTCTTTTATATTCACCTAGTTCCCTTTACCAAAGCGCCGTAATTCTTCGTGTGCATTGAAGTTACTATCTAGTGTGCTTTCATATCAGCTTGGAGGCCTTCCTTTATTATTTCTTGCAGAGTAGCTATACAGCAACAAATTCTCTCAGGTTTTGTTTATCTGGGAATGTTCCAATTTTTCATTTATGAATGATAGTTTTGTTAAATATAGGATTCTTGGTTGACAGTCCATTTCTTGCAGCACTTTTAATATTTCATCCCTCTGTCCTTCTGGATTCCAGTTTCTGTTGGAAAATCAGCTGTTGATCTTGAGGGGATTTTTTTTGTCTGTGATGAGTGACTTCTCTCTTGCTGCTTTTAAGATTCTCTTTATTTTCTGTCTTTCAACAATTTGATGTTTTGGTATGAAGCCTTCTGAATTTATCCTTTAAGTTTGATGAATATCTTGAATGTTGTAGATTGTTTCCATCAAGTTTGAGATGTTTTTAGTCTTTATTCCCTCAAATATGCTGTGCTCCCTTCTCTTACTGGAATACCATTATGTGTATATCAGTAAAGTTGATGGTGTCCTATAGGTCTCTTAGGTTCTCCTCATTTTTCTTCATTCTTTTTTTTCTTCTAGTTTCTCAGATAGGAAAATCTCAATCTTTCCTCAAGTTTGTTTACTCTTAATTCTTCCAGCTCATATCTACTATTGACCCACTTTAGTACATTTTTCATTTCAGTTACTGAAATTTTCAAATCCATATTTTCTATTTGGTTCTTTCTTGTGAAAATAATTTGTGTCTTTACAGATATTATTTGGTGAAACAGTCACATACTTCCATTTTCAGAAATGATTTCCTTTGAATATAGTGTATAATAGCTAATTTGAAATATGTTCAAGCAGACACAATATCTGGGCTTCCTTAAGGACAGTTTTTATTGACTGATAATTGTCCTATATATGTGGCCATACTTTACCATTTTTGATTGTATCTTGTTGCAAACTGGACATTTAAACTAACTATCTCCCTCTGCAAGGTTTGTTGCTGTTGTTATTTAGTCACTTTCTTGGACTAATTCTGTTAAAGTCTGTGTTTCCTGCTGTGTGCAGGCACTTCAGGTCTGTGCTTAGTCAGTTTCAGATTCAACTAGTGATTTGACAGAAATTTTCTAAAATGTCTTGGACCAATATATTTTTTGCTGAGGTGTAAGGTGGGTTCGGGTATGTGTTCAATAGTCCAGCAGTTAACAACTCAGCTTTAGCTTTCATTTCCTTTGTGTGCATGTTCCCAACATGTGCCAGAAGTGAATACAGGCCTCCTCAGGTCTTTCCTGGCATGCCTCCAGTTCTGCATATAAATTTGGTCTTCTAGAAACTTAGAATATTGTGGGACCTTTTTTAAACCCCCTACCTCATCCCCAGATCCTCCTTTTAAAAATTTTTGGACCGCCTTTACTTTGCCCTTCCTGAGAGGTTAAGTCTGCCTCAAGAAGAAGCAATATTAAATAACTGCCCCTGATTGTTTTCCATAAATGCATAAAGATAGAGCTTTACCATGGAGCATGGATGAGTAAAGTCAAATAAAGACAAGTCTTGTGAATGGGGCCTTTCCAGGAAGCTGCCAGATAGATCAAATAGTGACAATTCCCTAGGGGTAGGGCATTTGAGGAGCATGGCTGCTCCAATATTGATTTCATAGCTGCTGTAGTTGCAAGGTTGTTGGTTTCCAAAGCTATTGTAGAACTGTGGAAAGGGAGATGGGATTAGGGCAAATTGAAACACAAAAAAAGTTCACTGTTCTTACTGAGAATCAGCTCTCTTTTGAATGCTCCTCAGATTGTTAAATAAAAAATATTTATTTATTTATGCATGCAAGAGCTGGGGTACAGGCCAGAGTTGCAGGAGGTGACAGAATTCATCAGAAACAGAGCAGGGAGCAGAACAGGCAGACTGACTGAAATATACTGCTGAGAGAAGTGGGCGAGGCAGGAGAAGTCTTCTGTGCCATATGGGTCCCCTCCCAAGCCAAGGATCGAACTCAACGCTGCTGTGCAGCAGATGCTTCACAGTGCGATGCTCAACCCTCTGTGCCACCAGAGAGGCCATAATTTCTAAAATTCTTTAAAAGTTGGTTTGAAAATCTTTTGTCAGTGCTCCTGTTGCTCTTACAAGCAATAGATTTCCTTAGGCCCTCATTTTAGTCTTCTGGATATCCTCTTTCAGTTTAGTTTGAAAATCATTCAGGAACTGGTGTCTTCTAAAGAGCCTGCAACTTTTAGATCTTAAATCTGCCTACCAGTGTATATAGGCTCCCTGGTGATATCTGCTTTTAGAAATCATTTATTGTTATCAATACATTTTTGATAGCATTTATTGTATTTCAATACATTTTTTCCTTTTAAAGTATCATGTATTTTAATTTTAAATAAAATGAGAGACTAAAGCATAATGTCTAGTTCAATGAGTAGGTTCATGACAGATGAGCTCTCAATATATTTCTTAGATAAAATAGGAAGATAGTGATTATAAGCTCTAATTATTGACTTATAATCAAACAATTTAAAAATCTCACTTTAATAGAATATTTACTATGTTATCACATACAGTTGACTATTAAAACACTAAACCAAATTGTAAGTTATCAAAAAGTTTGACAGTAGTGTTAGCATTATCCTAATACTAAATTAATTGATGTAAAACAATAGTATAAATGGTTCTCCATTTGGAGAATTCTGCAGATTCTTTAATTTCAATTATGACATGAAAATTACCTATTTATATCTCTGTATGTGTGTTCTAGGTGGAAGAATGGGGGCGGCGTGCAGGGAAGATAAGACATGTGATGCTTTTCACATAAATTCCCTGTCCGCTTTTAAGGTAGCAGCTAAAACTGCATGAGACTATGTTTGGGGGTCATCCTGCATGGCACTGAGTCATACACAGGAGTAAAATATTGAGAATCACTGACAAGGTTTAAAGTACTATATGTAATTACAAAGTCACGATGATCTTTTCTGAGAAAATCAACTTAAATTGAGATACTTAATATAGAATAAATCACTCATAATATCAACAATATTAGTTGTCTCAGGGATATTTATGATGCTATCATTTGTTTAGAGATACACTGTTCTATTCAGTGTAAGCATATAATAAAGGTAGCATGGTAAGTTTTCAATACTATGTTCCTTTAGAATTCATGAATCTAAAATCTTCAATTTCAAGAATTTATGAGCAAACATTACAGTTCTTGATTAAATAATCTCATTTTGCCAAGACATTAATTTGAAGAATCTGGATCTTGTTTAAAGTTAGTATGCGTAATGAGTTGCTAAGTTGATAAGTCTATCCTATTATCTGACTACGCTTGGATATTTTCCTTGCATTGTAAACTACACAGTACCTCAGGAAATGATAAAAAAAAAAATTTTTTTTAAAAAAACCAGCCCCAAATAAAGCAAATTTCTATTGATGGTGATTAACTTAAGGAAATAGTTTGAGTCGTAAGCAGTGTTGGTTCTTAGCCAGAAGATATTAATTTTGGATAAGTTAAAGACTAATGTGTTGAATCCAGCTTTGATTCAGACCTATTACATAAACAAGTCTGCCATAAAACATTTTATGGGAGAAATTACATACTAAAATACTATTTGAGCTTTCAGAATATCTTATAATCTCTTGGGTCAGACCTCCTAATTTATTTTCTTCATCTAAATTATATTAGTGTTAGAGCAGACACATTAGAATTTCCATTAAAAACAAAGGTATTTCTTTAGCTCACCAAATGTAAAATCCATTCTTAGGCAACAGATTAAAAACTCTTCACTGTAGACATATTAAGAAATGTTTATTTAAACATATGGGGAACATATAGTTTAAAACAAAACAGTAGAAAAAGAATAAATCGTATCAAATAACCTTGTAAGCACTCCAATCTTCCACAGGAATGGAAGGGCGGAGTAAATGATAAGCAGGTGAGTAACATCTATGCCATACTTCCTCAAGAACCATGAATGCATGCTCTTACCCTCTTGCATCGTTACATGTGACTTGGCCCAGGTCAGTTCCCAAATCCAAGCAATAGCAAATAAATCCACAAAGATCTTATGGTTTCAGTTATTGACACAGAAAAAAAAGATACCCACTTTCAGGTAAGACACAGAAAAGAGCAGAATGGAAACTCTCACTTATTTTCTGCTTCAAAACCTCCCTGGAAAATCTTCTAGAAATCTTTGAGATCTCAAACTGCCCTGATTTCAGAATCCAGTTAAACTGTGTTTATTCAACCCTTTAGCTACTCAAAGCCACTGTTTGAAAAAACTTAGAAGTCATAAATTTACTTTCTCACCACCCCTACAGTTTGGAAAAACAGAACAAATATATAACTTTCTAGATAATGCAACGTGGTAAACACAACTAAATGTCAAGTGACAAAAAATTCTATAATGCAGCTGCTACCAAGCCTTCAAGGTATTCAGGACTGCCATTCTCAAAATGAGAAAACTCCAGAGAAAAATTATGTTGAGGAAGGAAAAGAGAAGGGATCTTACTAGATTTATACTTCAATTTTGGGTTGGGAGAGATAGGTGGACAAAACTATTCAAATAAATGTAACAACAATTCTGAGAAAAGAAAAGCACCAGTGGTTCTATTAGGCTGGTAGAAATTTAAATTAGTAAAGGGTTAATGAAGGGTTATTATGGGATAGTGAATAATTACAGCTTCATGAAAGTGAAAGAAACTTTCAAGACTAAAATGTTTCTCTTCTGTAAAATCTGACCTGAATTTCTCTAGACTGAACTGAAATAAACATAACAAAGTTTTAAGAGTAACTCAATGTAGACAGGAACCAGGAACCTTTGGACCCACAACCATTTTTTCATTTGAAAATGGGGATTTACTTGTTCTCTTGTCCCAGCCAAAACGGAAAACCACTGACTTTTTTTCCTTAATTGTGCTCTACACTATGGTGGCCACTGCCTATTTAACATGCCTATTGTTTGAAGCCTGTGAAAAATGAAATTGGCATCTGAGCAGTTCAACCCTGTATAAACAAAATTACCTCCCCTTCCCCTGAGGGCATTTGCCTTTGTATATAAAGATTTTAAGCATATTGAGAGTAATCAGGAAACTTTGTGTGGTCTGTCCTGAGAACCACTGGATACCATCTGCCCTCCTGACTTATGTGGCTGAGGGCTACCTATGTTATATGGGTTAAATTTGCAACATCTAAGTAAATTTTCATTAATTTTGGGAGAAAAGGTGGTTTAAACTCATTTAACTTTATAATAATAAAGAAAGCTTCTTTTTTAAAATTCCATTTTTGTAGCTAGTCAATTTTCCCAACTTCATGTTCTAACACTTAGAAGAGAAAAAAAACTACATAGATAAAAACCCATCTCTCCTTCAAAATTTTTGATTCAAAAATATTTCACTACCATTTTCTTTGAACATATGGCACTTCTTCAATTCACTGTAGTTATATGTAATTTAAATTACAGATTATTCATAATTCAAAACCATGAAACAAGACTCATTTACTTATAAACTAACTACATAGAAGACACTGCAGTGTTGTTTTTCACTTCTGGAATAGACTGGCACAGCATTCATGCTTATGTTGGTAGAACCTGTCAGAGGTCTGCCTCATAGATGGAAAATAGCTTCCTTACATTTTTGGAGAATAAAAGAAGGGAGTTACTAAAAATGAAATTTTATAGTGATCACTGAGCAAGAATTTTGGGGTTCTAAACTTATGTCTTAATTAAAGACAAATCAACAAAGACTGAGAATTTTAGGTTTTTTCTCCAAAAGGTAATTGAACTACATAATAGAAGTATGCTATTCCATTGTAATTTAGGAAGCTACTTTAGAATTCTTGTTTCTAAAAATACTACAGGACCTTTAAAGAATTTGCTTATATAGTTTCTGTCTTAGACTTGTAGCATTCCTGAGTAGGGCATGTTACGAACCATTAAGGAACACACCCATTAGACTAAACTACGTTTAAGCTAATTTAATAAATGACATCATTTAACAAATTCACTCCTCCTTACAATTATTATAATTCCCAGTACCTACTTTATATGGGTAAAATTTGCAACATCCAAGTAAATTCTCATTAATTTAGGGAGAGAAAGGTGGCTTAAAGTCATTTAACTTTACAATAATTCGTTTTTTCAAATTGCATGATCTTTGTAGCTATTTACCAACATCAAGTTAGGGACACTAAAGTCTAGAAAAAAAAAACACCAAACATAGAAGGCACTCAGGCAAAGGGTAATATAACCAATGTTAATCTAACTGACTTATGCTGGGTGTCTATTGATAAATGAAAGTACTTAGCCTACACAGCAGACTCCTGCTTGTGTTATTTCCTAGTCTCTTATCCAGGCTTCATGACATTAAAGGAGCTGCTGAGGCATAATTAACTGAACAAAAGAACAACTTTACCAAGAAAGTGGCAATTCACAGGCCACTAATAGTTTAAAATTGTCAACAGGCAGACTTTCATTTCCCAATGCCTAAATTATAGCAACAGTCTCCTGACCGGTGCGGTGCCCTTTCCCCTTAATTTGTCCCCCACTTCAATCTACCTTTGATTGGTACCCAGTGACTACTATCTAATGCTCGTTCTGATTTCTGTGTCTTTAAGTTGTTTCCCTATTTAGAGTGCTTTATCCACCTATGAAAGATCTACCCAGCCTGAATCTGAATTGTCCATGAAGCCCTCACTGTATAACCCCAGTTCACATTAGTCTTTTGTCCAAACTCCTACAGATCTCTGTCTCCATCAGTCATTTGGCCATTAAATCATGTGACCTCAATGGTTGGTTCATGAATCTTGTCTCCTCAGTGTGACCGCAAGCATTTTAAAACCAGGAAGCAAGTCTTATGCACATTTTGCAGACCTCTCACCCATACCCAAAAAGGAGTGTAGTACAGTGTTCCATCTACAGCAGCTGTATTACCTGATGAACTGAAATATAATTTACTGTAACATGAACAGCACCAGCTTGGACTATGAGACATGTTTTGATTTAAAAAAAAAAACTCTCTTAAGATAATGCTGGCAAAAAAATCTTGAAACTTGAACAAATATTCATTTTTAAATGTCTACAAGCAAATAGATCATGACAGTGGAAACTCTACTTTCTTATTTAGAACTGCAAAGTCCATCTCTAAGTGGAAGAAGCTAGAACCTTCTTCCCAACCCAAATTAATGCATTACAATTTGGTGGTAGCATTTTTTAAATGTCTGCAACTCTCCTAATGACAAAGAGCCTCAAACTGGTTGTACAGATAATAGGGTAAATAAATAATTTTCATAGCACATGACTTGACCATATCTATAATTTCATGGATGCCACTACCACAGTTAGATGTGAGCTTTTTAATTAAAAACAAATGTGTACACTATAAGACACAATTTCAAGAAGTGCTTAACTAAAGTGGTTAAGCACATACAGATTAAAAGACCTTATTTATCCAATTTGGCAAGGTATCTTTCAATTTCCTAAAAAACACATTTACTCAGAAATAGAGTTCAACTATCAAAACTGATGTTCTCTTTTAATGCCTTCTCCCTTCTGCCTTCAAAGTGGGTGATCAAAGGTAAAGTCAAAGAAATTTCTCTATATTTTTACTAGCAAATTCATTAGAAAACCCTCAAGAACAAAGGATAATAAGAACCTAAACGGAAATATTGAAAATCATGTTCTTTGAAATACTTTTAGTTGGTTGGTATTAAGTATACTAATAAAGCAAATGATGAACACCAGGAGAAATACTAGCGGAAATGCTACTAGTTTGAAACGTGTTTTTAAATGCTTATTTCAGACTCTAATGCCTTGAATGAAATTTACTCATAATTTTCAATAAGTTTGGAAAAATAAATACCTCAAAACCTAAATCACACTGTCCTCTAAACAGGCTCTGTGCAGCTCCAAAATGTTTAATGCTTTAAAGAGTCCCAAAATTAGTTGATTAGGTAGAATTCACTATATGTACCTTTAAAAATAAGCTAAATATGGTGTTTATAGTTAACAGTACTGTACTGTACACTTAAAATTTGTTAAGAGGGTAGGTTTTGCATCCTGTGCTTTTGATCATAATACATTTTTAATTGCTAAAATCAGCATACACCTATACGATTAAAGAAAAACTGATTAACCAAACACGGCCAGTATTCCAGTTATCTCTGAGAATGTAACTTACAAATTTAATTCAGCCTGCTATCTCCTAGTATTTATACTAGAAAGAGATGAGTATGCTCAGTGAATGTCTTCCTATATCTGCATTCTGTAATCAGAACTTATAGCTGGGTCAATCCTTTAATATTATCTGTTCCATAATCTTTGTTATGGAGAATAACTGTGAACAAACTATAGAAATTTCATACATCTAAGTAGAGGGTATGACTACCTAAATATATAGACCAGAAAAGGTAAGAATACATCTGAATACCTGGGGATTTATAACTATGTTCATAGATATAAAAAAGAAAATTGATAATGACCAGAAAGTAGCTATATTCATCTGTTTGTGATATACTTAAACTACTTGTCCTATATCTCTTACCTAGAGGTCCCATCTTCTGACACTACACAAATGCTTTTCAACGTGGACTTTTGGAAATACTCAGGGACCCATATGCAAGTTTTCCTATACTATTATACTCTATGCTTCCATGATAGAAAGAGCAACTTGGCCACTGGTTCTAAAAGAGCCATCTAGAGTTGTACAATGTAAAAGACACCTCTTGTAGCAGTCCTATTCTAAATCATGCACTTAGTCTCCTTTTTCTACCCTGAATCCAGTGTTTATCTCACTTGTCTACAATCTCATTTTCCTCCCTCCTTAATTCCACATCCCTATACTTCTGTCTCCAGTCCTGTGTAACTCCCTTTCTCCACAGAGCCAATGCTTACAGTGTGAAAGAGTGGATTTCTGCAAAATAATTTGCCAAATAGGGCAATAGTTGGAGGAGTTTGTGGAGTCAAATACTCCACAAACCACATGTCACCTCATCAGTATCAGAGAAATAGAAGCAGTGTCATTTTCATTTGTTCTTGTGTGGGTTCCTGAATTGATAAGAAGAATATGGAGTAGATGGGTCCATGAATCGAACAAAAAATTTAGCTACTTACTTCTTGTCACCTATTCTTAATATCAAAGAGTTATTCCACAAAGTCAGGTACGTGGCCCATATCACTGGCAAGGTTTTTGTAATGCAAAAGAAGCAGGGTAAGTAATCATGGGGAACTTCATGAAATTAGTTGAAATCAACAGTCTAAATGTTTAATCAGTAAGAAGCCTTCAAGAGGTTCTTCTTTAGTGAATAACCAACTTTCACTTACCATATTTTTTTAAACTGTAAAAAAACACACATTACCTCAACAATTCACCCAACCATAGTTAAAAATCTGCACAGAATGGGTATTTGTCTTATTACAATGAGGTATGTACAGTGCTCCAAGTTTTATGTTCTTTGCGCCTCCAAAGCACCTACACCTAACAGTGTGGTTGCTAGGCTACTATAAGCAACAATGATGTCACAGAGAAGCAGCACACCAATATGACTAGGTCTTGAGCATTTTATTGAGGCAGACACAGTACTATGGAGCCCCTATGCTGACAACACCAAAACCAGTGTTTCATAGATTCCATTCTATGAGAATGACTCAAAGATTCACTTAGCACTTGAAGCACAGCAGAGAACCTGGTGTTACCACATTGCAGCATTGGGATCCAAGATCCCAATATATGATGATACTAGAACTGTGCATTATATGCTTACAGAAAGTATATGGAATGCCAAGATGACCTATATAGGCTGTTAAGTGAATCTCACTTAACACTCACTTAATACTTTCCAATACTAGAGAGCTGGCCAGGATCTTCTGGCAGGATACTGCACAATACAGTCAACTGTGCTCTCTCAGCATTGCATGTGGCTTTGGGTCACAATGTGGATTATCTGTAAAATTAAACAGATAGGGGAAATATAAGAATCATTAAGACTATCACAAGATTTTACTTAAAAATACTAGGAGGCCTGGAGTCAAACACAATGTTTCACATTTACCCATCCACTGAAGATAACAAAGATCAAAAAGTAATACAGCTCATTCCATCAATTGCTAAAAATCTATCTTTTATTCCTTGTCAAGCAAAACTGCAAAACAGATCCAGATTGATTCTTACTTTCTAAGACTGAGGACACAGGACCTCAAATCTAGTACCAGGTGGTACTTCTGGTCCTTTAATCAAAGTTCTAAAACTCTTAAGTTTCTAAGATGGTTGTTCACAAGGCTCTGTTTAGCTGAAGGCTATATGTTATGATATACACAGTAATAGAAGACTCCCTTACTGATTTATGAATTGATAAGCCTAAAGACTGAGAAAATATATAAACCTATATTAGGGAAACCCAACATTCTGTCAGGAATTTTTACTGACATGAAGCTGAATAGATCACTGATCTACCCACCTGGACAGTAAGCCACAACTAGGGAATTGGAAAGATCCCAAGAGACCAACTAAATCGTCACTATTCTGTGGTTCTGCTAATTCAAAAAGAAATGACATATGATAACTGCCAACACTTGAAATACACATACTAAGAAATCTGATTTCACCTGACCAACTATATTTTTCTTCACATTCCTCCTCTCACACACCCCATTCATGTGTTTTAGTGGCTCCACCATATTCCTGGTTTGTCAGGTCTATAAACTCTGAATTACTTTAGAGTCCTCTATCCTTTTCAAATCCCCAGTAATGGCAATCTGTAGATTTTTTTTCCTGCATTAACTCTTTACTCATATGCAATCATCTTATTTCAGGTCTTCATCTAAAAGCTAACTCTTGATCCAAATTCTATAAAGTAACATGTCTTCTTCTTTCTCTCAAATTTAAGATAGTTGGGTATATGTGAAGAGGGGGAAGGGAAGGTACTTAATACTTGTGATCAAATTTCATAGCCATTCCTACAGGGGTGTTGAACAAACTTTTCCTGAGCACAAGAGCAGCTAGGCACAGAGCCAAGAAAAGAAGAGGCAATGATGGAAGTCAAAAAACAGGTGAGCTGTAATCTTTCTGCTCCTACACAAAACCTGGCTCTGGAGTGTGAGTCCCTTCATATGCCAATAATGTCTTGATTTTGCCAAAATTCACAGAAAACATGTTTCTGGGATAACTTTCTTACTTGCCTAATTTCAAATTTCCTACTTCCCTCATAACCTCATAGCCTTAAGGCTAGTTGGTATGTCCTATCTTGAGACTCTTCCCCTAACAATTCATCTTACACTCCCTAGGGAAACTCTCTGCAAATACTGTGCTCTTCTTAATATAAGAAAATACAATCAGATCCAATGTCTATTATCTAGCCATCCTAGAGGGTTCCCAAGAGAAAAGACTATTTTTAATTTCCTTGACATCTTAAGATCTTGCAGATCAGAGCAAGGGGAGTGGCATGGGGAGATGCTGAGAGTGCAAGTTGCTGACTGTAGACAGCTGCTGGGAATCCCCAAGTACTGTGGCAAGGGGTGTGGTGGTGACAGCGATTGGTTTGAGAAAACCAATTAAGACTTCAAAATAGACTGATCATACAGAATCTTCATCGATATCTCTGTACCTTTACCATTTAAGAATTCTAAAGTCATCCTCTCCTGAAAACCTTCTTCATGACTGTCCTTTTATTCCTTGACATTATCATGTTTATGTAAAATAATTTTCCTGTACCAACTCATGTACAATAATACATATAATGCTTAATATTTTAAATGACTTTGATATTTGTATCATATCTTGAACAAGACTGTAAGGTCTGCAAGTATACAACTATTTCTTTTATTTCTCTGGTTTCCAACCAAGGCATTCAGCTGAATGTACATGCAAAAAAAGTTTTTTTTCCCAATGACATATAATTTCCACTCAGCTATTCAACACTAACATTTTTAAGGTTGAGCAAGTTTGAAAGTATGATACATTAAAAGCTGTAGAAAATACACCCACACTTGATAGAAAAGATGCCACTTATAGTTGGGCCAAACATAAAATATGCTCCACCCAACAAACTATACTATTACACCATACATCTTCCTTTGGGCTCTTTCTACTACATAAATGTGTGGCTCATTTTTGCTCTTAGCAATACTGTAAGTACAGAAGCTCAACTCTAAATAAGTTTACTGTTGGGACTCTACTCTTCCCACCTACACAACCACTGGCTCCCCACACTGTCTCCAATGTCCTGTGAGCAACTCCCAATTACTAACTGTGGAAAGACAGCTTACACATTGAAGGTCCATTCTTGGCAGTCCCTGGATTTTTACTGCTGGTTCTCACTTAGCTTAATTGATTCAGAACAGTATCAAAAAGGGACATTATTACACAAGCTCAAAATAAAGACTAGTTAAGAAAATTTAAATGTAAAAGCCCCAGTCATTGTGTTGCTTTAAAACAGACAAGCATGTGTGACAGAAAGAACAGAATAACGCCTATTGAAATAGGGAACTCTGAGTAATCTGATTGCACAAGTTTGAGTGTTTCACACATTCTCAAAAAGTAAAATTTTTTATAAATAGGAAGCATAACTGACTTCAAAATTATAATCCCCTGTAGTAAAAGGTTTTATTGTTTTTCAGAAATAAAATTTTAAGAAGTATATCATTTCTTAAAGACAATAACATGAATGTTGGGGGGAAAAAAAACAACCGCATGTATGGTCCACAGTGCATTTTTCACTTTTTCAATATTGGTCTTTCTTTCCATTGGACAAAAGGATCCCAGTAGAGATTCCTTCTTGGTTGCCACCCACTACCTGGGACATGAATATGGCACAAACACAATTCATAAGCAAGAAAAATTATGAGCTAGATTATTGCTCTCTTTGGCCATATGGGGGAGAATGTAAAAATAACTATTGAGGTTTTCTTTTTAACTAAATATACCTTGCCCTATATACACCTTTATGCATAGGTATAAAAATACTTCTGTAATTTATATTTCTGCATGCTTCTACTTCAGTCACTGATGGTTTTTACAGCATAAATGACAACTGGGGAGCACACTGGCTTCGTTTTCTATCAGTAAGGAGACCAGCTGTCTCCCAGTGGAAATGAAAATCGTTGAAAATCAACTTTCAAAAATTCTGGACAAATTACCAGATATTTAAAAGCAAAACCACACATTATTACCATTATGCCAGCATGGATAAGGAAATCTGTAATGACCTAGTAGTATCATCTGCAATAGACAGATAAACCTTCTGGCTATTCTGGTCGGTCTTCATTAAAAAAAAAAAACACATAAGAAAAATAAAATAGCTTGTGCTTAAAATGCTGACTTATATCTCTTTGACCTGAGCCGCATAACAAACTAACATGTGATAGGACTTTTACCCTTCTGGTGAAACAAGTGCCACTTCACCTCAGGAATACAACCCAATTCCTCCCAAGCAAGCTGACAAGTCACAAAAGGGTTAACTATCCAAACACTTGAAGGGAGTCTCTCAAAATCTGCATGCCTGAGAGATATTTTTTTTAAAAAAATATATTTTTGCAAAGGATAATCATACTTACCGATGTTTAATAGTGTAGACTCTTCTACGTGCTAAGGTCTATACCAAATGTAGAATGGCATTAAAGGTGATAAGGAGATTAAAAAGTTCATGGGATGAGACATGCAACACAGAATTTAAAATATAAGATTGAACAATCTAAGTGCCTTAGCAAGATCCTTTAATATTTCTTTGCTAATAAGGTAAATTCTTAAAATGGAATCTAGCAAGCATAAGTGTAAATGAAAGCTTTTAAAATATTATCACAACATGTTATTTAGTGAGCTAATCATCAAAGCATTTTGTATGTGAACAGAGGGGGATTTACTTATTAAAATCAACCCAACTCAATTTAAGATTATCATATTTGTGCAGTTTTTGACTCCTAAAATGTGCCCCTTACATTTAACAATTACCAAAAACAAACAAACAAAAAAAGAAAAGATCTAACTTCATACCAAAGGCTTCCAAGAAAAGCACCCCCTCCCCCCACATCCCACTGAAACCATCCCAAGAAGCTCAGACTCTTATGATTGGCAATTTTCATTCTCCCTGGTGCTAAGTTAGAAAGAACATGGTAAAGGATAGTGACATGGAGGCAGGATGTTTTATATTAGAAATTGGCAGTGAAAACTGCCATTCCCTTACAGTCGCTCAAGTACTTATTCAAGTCCTCACTACTCGCTGGCCCACTGATTCCCACCGTGCGGTCCTGGGAACTGTAGTAGCAGCCTCACCAGGGAACTTGTTAGAAATGCAAATTCACCGTCCCACCCCAGACAGCCTGAATCAGAAACTCTGGGAATAGGGCCCAGCAATTTGTGTTTTAACAAGCACTACAGGAGATTATTATGATGTTCTCTAAAGTTTGAGAACCACTCCTCCTCAAACTTTAATATGTATTAGATCACCTGGGGAGCTTGTTAAAATGCAGGTTTTAATTCAGGAGGTCTGAAGTGGGGCCTGCATTTTCAACATTTCCCATGTGAAGTCTTCTGCAGACCACACTTCGTGTTTCCCAAACCAGTTGTTTGCCAAAATTACCCACGGTGCTCATAAAATACGAGTTCCCAGGTACCACCCCAGACTAAATTAATCCAAGTCTCAGGAAAAAGGCCTAGAGAAGTATAACCAGTGGTGATCTACCTCCACTGCACATTAAAATCGTCTGGGGAGCTTTTAATTATCCTGATGTCCAGGCCTCATCCAAGACTAATTAAGCCAGAATCTCTGGGGTTAGAACCCAGGCATCCATATTTTGAAAGCTCCCCTGTGATTGGAATATGCAGCCAAGGTTGAGAAGACTCAGGATTCTAACTGGTTCAACACCCGGCACACAGGTTCCCTTTATAATAGCAAAGAGTTTCCTATATAACATGACTAGCAGGGGTACCGCAGGTAAATCCAAGAGCTCTGACTTTGAGGAGTAACATGCACCTACAGTCATACTTTTTTAATCATGTCTTGAGCCTTATATCTCTGAGCAAATGAATGTGCTTGTACACCTGAGACAAAGGATTTAGTAATGTACCCCTAACTTTTAATACAAATGTTATCTTCCATTAAAAAAGTTTCCACCATTCTCCTGAGTTGCTCTAGCTACCCTACCTCACCTCTCTACAATAAGGTATGTACTCCAAGAAACAGCAACAAAAGTAACGCATCTGTATCCACACAGCCTGTTCATATATCAACATTCTCTCACCAAAACTTGAAACAGATCACAGGAAATTTCTGATAACCTTTCAGAGTGAAATGATAACTGATGAATATAGAACTTCTTTTTTTTTTTTTTTGAATATAGAACTTCTAACCCTATAAAAGGCAGAGTTCTCCAATTACAGGCATTTTGACAGAAAGGTCCTGGGAAGGGATGAAAACAGTGTCTTTGTTTTTCACATGAGGATGTGAAATTGTCAAAAGCACATGGTCTGGTAAACAGAGAAGAGGACCTGAAACATCTCTGGTCATGACATGATACTAATAACTCTGAGAAGGAAAAAAAGCAAAATCTATTTATGCCTTATAACCCCTCCCCCCAGCACAAGGCCACACTAATAAGTACACAAGGCTATTAAATATGTAAAACAGAAAGGAAAATGTGTGGTGGCCATGATGGCACTGTCAGTAACTAGTTATTTACTCTCATAATCAGATACTACTTTAGAGTAATTTTCCACTATACACCTCAAAAATGACTTTAAGACAAATAAAATAAGAAGCAGTCCTATTTCCATTTAAGTGAACTTTCATTCTACCCTTGGCCATGTTTAGTGTTTCCTCTAAATTAGCTGGTTAGTTGAATACATGACACATCAAGGCCTACTAAATTATAATAGTTATTATTCTTCCACCATTGTTTCAACATATCCACAGTGGTAAAAAAAAAAAAGTGCTTTATTTTATCTGTTTAATTCAATGAGAAAGAAATCCAGTGGATGGGCTTTTAGAAGAGAAACAATACCTAAATATGTGTGCAAAGTAGCCTTGTTAAATGGTATTTCCAAAAGTATTTTCTGTATGAACTGGTCAAGCTCACTTTGCTTTTAAAAGTCTTGTTATAGTCATTCAGTTAACCCGAACTCACTTTAAAATGTGTGAAAATAGCACCTCCTGTAAGTGTGTTCTCATACGCTTTGGAGCAATATAGCGTGAATTCTAAAACAGCCTTTGCCAAACTCCTGTAACTAAACAGAAGTAAATTTTTGCAGTCCCATGACTTTGCAGAGTCAACCTATGTATCATCCCAGGACTGTCTCTAATACATCACAGACATCCAAGAGAAGGCAGAAAAGTCACAAATATGTGAGTCAAGCTAATAAATATTTCATAGATTTTTTTTAACATGGCAGTCTTTCAAAATGAATTTTACTTCTTAACCAAAAACAAATTGACTAAGTAAAGGTCTACGACTTAAGTTCCTAGAATTAAAACTATGAAATTTATAAAGACATTGAATTTACTTGACACAGTCAAATGTCTTCTCATGCATTTCTTATGAACCAAAACCCAAAGATGAACCAAGTCAGAAAGAAAGTGCACAGACCACAGAAGTCATACAAAATTAAATACATGTATCAAGGCCAAAGAAAAACGATACAAATTTATAATTTCCAGGACACTTTATTGCAATTTCCATGTTACATATTAGTTTAATATTTTTAGTTTAGGCAGAAGTGTTTATATTTATCCAGTAGTAGTCTAATCTCCTAATCTCACAAAATAAAAAAAAGCAGTTTAAAAATAACATCAATTCAAGTATTTATGATATGGGGACAAGGGGTACTTGTTTTAGCTAAAAAAAAAAAGAGTTGATGCTTTTCAGTATAAGTTTCACTGAAATTTTTCTCGATTATTTTTCTTGCTGGTGTTAAGTACTCATAATAAAAACAATCGCCCTCTTTGTCATTCTGCCCTTCCTTGGACTTTACGTTCTGTTTAGCATTTAACTCAAAAAGTCAGTTTACACTCAGTTTACACATTAAAAAAAACAAAACATATGCTCCCTCTCCCACACATCCAAATGGACAGGGATTAGAATTAACCTGGCTTTTCGCCATAACAGTGCTATTTTAAACAATTTCAACCACACACTGGAAGAGTAAAATACTTCAAAGTACAAAGCCAAAGGAAACCATAAAAATTCCTGTACACTTACTGTTGGGATGGTTTAACTTATTTCTCAAATCCTCGAGCCTAAAGTAAATTTCTTAAAAGTGAAATCGACACAAAAGCGAATGCACGGTTAATGTATAAATTGACAGTGGCTCTATGGGGACAGCTCTCTTTGAATGAGCCATAACCGGGAATGAAGAGGGGTGGCGGGGAGGTCTCTGCAAATGTGAGCGAGCCAGCGGTGCGCTTCACTAGAAACACAGTTTAATGGGTATGTTCGGATAAAAATAGGTAGTAAGGGGAAGTGTGTTTCGTTTAAAAAAAAAAAAAAAAGCCTCCTCCTTCCTCAGGACAC
>JAGFMF010011865.1:6032487-6135967 GCA_019455555.1 Galemys pyrenaicus | reverse complement strand
GACACCCGCGCAGCGTGAGGGACAGGGGCAGCCGCCGGCGGGGAGGCGGACTCGACTTTGCCTCAACTCGGAGTCCCATCCCGAGCGCCAGGGAGAGGGGGGCGGAGGGCACGGTACTCACTAGGGCTCGTTGGTGAACCGGGGGGTCCGGGGCTGCTGGTATCCGTACAGGTGACAGTAGAGAACATCGAAGCAAAAGCAGCACATCTCCGCTGACACCACCATCTTCCGGGAGCCGGGCGAGGAGGACGAGGCGGCGGACAACGAGGAGGGCGAGGAAGCGGTGGCGGCGGCCGGGGTAGAAAGTAGGGTCCCCACTCCGCAGCTCGGAGGTGGCGACAGGGAAAGCCCCCCGCCGCCGCCGCCGCAGCCCTGGGGGGGAGAGAGGGTACCGCCGCTGCCGCTACCTCCTCCAGCTAGACCGCCCAGCCCGTTGAGCCGCGGACCGGCGCCTCCTAGTCCCAGCTCCCCAGCTCGGCACTGGCTCTCTCCGCTGCAGTGGGAGGAGGAGGAGGCGCCACCACCGCCACCCGAGCCAGAGGGGGGCGAACTGGACAGTTTCTGCTTCTTCACCCCGCAGCAGCCCGCCGCCATCTTGGAACAGTCTCCCCCACGCAGCGCTTCCGACCCATAAGTGAGGCGAACTGCCGACGGGGGCGAGCACGCTGCGGCCCGGCCGCCGGGGGCGCGCCGGGGGCTGGCTGGATACGCGCGCGCCATTTCCCGGCCAGCGGCCCGGCCACGCGGCCGTCCCGCGCGTGCCCAGCCTCCGCGCGCGCTCCGCGCTTTCGCCCTGGACACCTCGAGCCTTGCCAGCCGGACGCGTCGCGCCTCCTCCTAGCCTCAGCCTCTGGCCAGAAGGCCGGTAGAGACTGATAGACGGGATCGCAGTGGAGGGGAAGAAGAAGGAAAAGAGGACTGGAAAGAGGTGTGGGAGCGAAGGGAGGAGATGGGCACGTCCGGAGAGGAAGGAGGGAAAGGGGAAACTTGGGGGCTGGGGGCCTCAGGGACAGGGGAGAAAGAAGAAAGTCTCAAGTTAAGTATTCAAGTTGCAAAGCACGGCTGGGTCGATGCCCTGCCAGGCACCGCACACAGTATTACTGACGCTTGAGCCGAATTCCGTGGGACCTAGGACTCCGACCTCACGTACACTGCTTTCTGAACTGCCGCGTGTGAGCAAGCAGGTGTTCGGGCTCCTCACCTGGGACCGGCCCTGTAAAGGGTGCACAAAGCAGCGGGGGTTTTAATACCAATCTAAACACACACCAGGGGGTTCCCAAGATTATGATAAAGGAGCATTACTTTCCCCCTTCCTTATCGACAAGTCAAACCCAACAGAATCTATATATCCGCTCCTTGTTCCCTAACTTTCTCTTCTAATCCGGCGAAAACGTTTCAAAGAGAAAAAAAGTCCTAACCCAACCTCTCACTAGTTCAAAGATGTTAATTGTTATGTTAATTGAAAATGTAAAAGGGGTTGTTAGATGTGAATGTTAGTCACAGCGGGCTTTGGGGGTCTGGGCTTGGGAACCAAGCACTTAGAAATTAGCACTTGAGTCAGCACAGATTTTACAGGTAAATAGGACAGGTAGTGCACTTACTCAAGTTGAAGGATTTTGTCCAGGCATATAATTATATAGTCTTTATTATTCATTTTTAAAATTTCTCAATCAAAGAATGCTGGGATGAATGAGGGGGCGGATGATTAAGTCAGTCCCATTCTGCGTTAAAGGAACCCGATAGAAACAGAAAGTGGTTAGTTATGTGTGTTATTTCTCGAAGATGCCAAAACACCTAGACAAAATCAGATAACTGCTTATTTGGAGACATCAGAGGATTGATTCATTTATCACCTATGAACTAAATAATTATGTGGGATCTTGCAAATAACTGGGGGCTATTCATTCCACTCAGGAAAATAAGGTTATTCAATCAATAATAAATAATGAGACTATGTGCTCATACTATGTGCACAAAACTATGTTGAAATCTAGGATGTGTGCTTCCACTCTCAAAGAGTTTATGAATGTAGGTCTCTGTACTTATCAGATAAATGACTACTATTTAATTGAGCACCTTTTGGGTGTGGGGTACCATGCCTTGTCTCTGCCCATAAACCTGAAAAATATTATCCTGTCATATTTGATCTTGACACTAATCCTGTGATTGCTCATTTACAGATTAAGAAACTGAACCTCAGGAATAACTAATCAATCCAACATCACACACCTAGAAAGCAGCAGAGCCAGGATTTGAATACAAGCATATCTGATTCCAAAAACCATGCTGTTCATACCAATATTTGACAGCCAGGTTAGTGATGGATAAAACATGGTGACTTTAACCTGTATAAAGGTGCAACAGGGGTTGAACAAAAGAACTTAGCTTCCATAAAAAAAGAAACACTGAGATTTTTTTCTTATCATAAAAAGAGGAACCATCTCCTTAAAAAGAGATTTTGTAAAATAGATCAACTGTCTATGCTGGTTAGATGTAACCTAAAGCAAATGAGATGGGTTAAATGATTCGTGATATGTATGTGATCTTGTCCTCTCAAACTTCATCATCATTGTTAGAACTATTTTCCTGTTTGAGGCAAGTAATGGTTGTCAACCACTAGTGGTGCCAAAAAAAAAAAAAAGAGCTTTTCTTTTTTTCCTGCAGAAGAGAAAGCAGTTTCGCTTAAAAAAATTGCTCCACAAGAACTGGTACACTGCTGTATTGTATTGTTTTGTGTTTTAGTTTATCCTTAACTATCAAAGTCTACCTTTTAATTTTTTTGAAACTTGGTCAAATGTAATATCAGATAATAGGTAGCAATTTACTCACCACTCCACTAAGAAGAGATCACTTTTAGAGTATAAAACTAGTGCCATGAATGACATCACACGACAGTTTAGCACAGGAAGCAAAGTAGGATACCATGGATGGCTGCTTCTGCTAGGGGAATTTAGGAAAGCAGAATGTAATCTCCCGATTTAGAATTTGGCCAGTAGACAAGAGTCTAACGCCCCTACTCTTGTGAAAATAGCAAGGAATCTTTAATAAGCACCAGTAGTCATGTCCTTAATTCTGCATTTCATCTAAAAGACAAAACACTACCATGGCTATCATACCAGGCTAAGGGATTGATGCAATGGGAAACCCTAAGTCAAGGACATCCCAGCTGAATTACAAAAATAGCTGTCCCCCCAGGATTTTAAATTCCAATTCCAAACCTCACAAGCGCAGAGGGAATAGGCCAACCCCAAAATGATCACTGCAGAAAATACATCATTACCTGATCACTAGAGGTTACTATCTGAAGTACATTGTTATATTGGCTGATTAAAATGGGGGGAGGGTGGGGTATACTAGCTTTTCTCTATATATTAACTTTTAAGTTTGGCTCATCTCCCATCTTGAGCCTCAAGATGCTTTGCAAATCCCTTGGCAAGTAGTGGTGGTGGTGGTAATGCCTCCTTTTAGCCTTTGAGGAAATGCCTTTCCTGGTCTGTTTTCTTGCAAAGTCACCAAGTATAAAAATAAAGAATTTTTTCATTCAAATATGTGAAATCCACACATCAAATTCTATGGGATTTTTGTGATTTTAATTTTTTTTACGTCTACACAAAGTGCACAATGGATAGGAAAATTGCCCTTGCTCAGAATTCTCTTTATTTGAAATATAAAGGTCAAGAATGATAGAGCACATGTGTTTCTACACATTGCTGATACTGTAGTGCAGTGATAATACCCTCCAGAGGAAACGTTAGGGTGCCTTCTGCTTTGTGTAACTGACTGTCAAGCTGAGAGCTAAAGATTCCACATCTCTTTTAAATAAAAAAAAAAAGTAAATAGATCATAGTCTCTGTCAACAAGGCACATTCAAACTGTAAGCATTCCTACTTCTGCATCTGCCTCTAAATTGTTATTAACTAAGCCTTGTCAAATGCTTAGCTATACAACTGTGAAAAACTTTCTGAACAAAGGTTACACTATAATTACTATGTGGTAAAACTGGAAATTGAATTAAACCCAGTAGTTACTGATTTCTATATATCTCAGTTATCATTACCTTGATTTATTGTCATGTTTGCAATGTAGTTATCTTTCATTTCAGAAAAAAGAATAATGTGATGAAGAATGATCACTTGTGAATGTTGAAAACTTATGTTTCTGGGGGCATGGGTGAGATGAACATTCATGTAGTTCAATGGGGGGAAATTTTCCATTTATGTCCACACAAGTGTTATTTTTATCCTCTGTCATCAAACTTTCTCAACTGTCATCCTTGAACAACTGCAGAATGTAATATTATTAGCTAACTCTTTGATCTGACCTAGTATACATGTAACACATGGCTGTGGTGGTGGAGGTAATGATAAGTTCCCTTTTATGCTTGAATATGTAAATGTTAAAATGCATTTTTTAAAGTAGGTATTTTAGTTTTTCCTTCTACACAGTGAACACATTTTGGCATGTTTAGGATTAATAGCAACAACAACAGTAATAGTTGATTAACTCAGTAGAAACTTTAAATTCCATTCCATTTTCTCAGTAATACTGCTCTTCTGTGTCCTCTTCTGGTTCTTTCTGCTCATTTCTAGTTTTATTTTTATTTATTCTATTTATGTATCCATATTTTTATTGCGGTACCATTGTTTTACATAATTGTTAATTTTTTAAAAAATTTATTTATTTATGCATACAAGAGCTGGAGTACAGACCAGAGTTACAGGAGGTGAGAGGATTCACCAGAGACAGAGTGGGGAGCAGAACGGGCAGATTGACTGAAACACACTGCTGAGGGGAGCAGCAGGCAAGGCAGGAGAGGCCTGATGCCATGTGGGTCCCCTCCCTGGCCAAGGGTCAAGGATCGAACTCATGATGCTCTGCAGCTGATGCTTCACAGTGTGGTGCTCAACCCACTGCACCACCAGGGAGGCCCTTGTTAATTTTTTTGACAGTCTAAGCTTTCTCCCATAAGGTGTGGTCACTGTAGCTCTCCCACCACCAAACAACCCACAGTCCTCTACTGTAGTCCACTGTGCTCCCCTCCCACCACTTTTCCATGCCCCCCTCTTTCTTCCCATTCTTCCTTCCCTCTTGGATACCTCAGATTCATCATCAGTTTTCAAGAGTTGGTTTTAGTTTGTCCTTGTCTGAGTCTGTTTTGTTTCTCTATATTCCATATATAAATGAAACCATCCTGCTTATTTCGTAACATGATCCCTTCCAGTTCCATTCATTATTGCCAAAAATGGCAGGTGTTTGTCTTTTTTTGTTTGCTGAGTAGTATTCCATTGTTCCTATATTCCCCATCTTCTTGATCCACTTATCTGTTTGGGGGTATTTAGGTTGCTTCCATAGCTTAGCTATTGTAACAAGTACTGCAAAAATATAGTAGTGCAGGTTTCATTTCAAATTAATGTTTTTGTGTTCTTTGGGTAGATACCTAGGAGTGAAATTGCTGAGCTGTATGGCAGACCCATTTTTAGTCTTATGAGGAACCGCCACACAAATACTGTAATTCTTTACCTACTTTTCAACTCAAATAAATCAACTTTTCTTTTCCTTATTACAAAACAGATGTTTCCTTTCTGAGTTCTTTCTTTATCTAATGAGCACATTAATGAACCAAAGAACTATGCTCTACCTTGAACTCTTTTCTACTTGTTTCATTTATATCTTCTATTATCAACTGGAGTGCAAATTATTTGAATGTTATTTTGTCACCTATTTTCTTAAGACAAATTAAATGAACTCTTTAATGAGATCTAATTAGATATGCTGATATCTATACTAAACATGGAAGAATTAAAAAAACTAGCTAGTTGTGGATTAAAAAGGAAAGGTTTTAGGATGAAGATAATCAAAACCAGTATTATTTTTGAGCAGTTAGTGTAGAGAATATTTACTTGACTGTTTTTCTCTTTTCTTTAAAGACTTCATCTACTATCTTCTATGTATATAATGTCATGTGAAAATGTGTATATTCCAACTGTTCCACCTCCAAATTTAATTATAAACACAATTGTTCTGGAGCACCTATTCAAATTGCCCGGAGACAGAACTCCGGACAGAGTAAATGTTAACATTGTCGATTAAAATGTAAAAATGTGTTCTGAATTTAAAAACGTTTGTGCAAATACTCAATTTAAAGTTCAAAGTCATTCATAGCAGTGAACTAGCCCCATTATCTCGGCTAGATACTAGTTGAAGAGTAGTTAATTTTGCCTCACTCTATCCCACTGCTTAAGTGTCCATAATTTCTGGCTTATTCTCTCAGTATGGTCAATGCCCAATGATTATGTCAGAAGTTTAGCTGTCTCTCCTTACTTACTATCCAAAAGTCCTAGTGGTTTGCCAACCCTCTAAATTTCAGCCTCATCCTCCATGCAGTCCCTGTCTTTGGGGCTGTTATTTCAATGCCACAAAAATGTCTGACAGGGATGCTACCTCTTCATCCTTAACTGCTTTCCAAATCCTTTACACGTCCCTACAAGGAATTCTGGATTTCTTCCATCCCACTTCATAGGCCTTTCTAAATCCTCCATGCTGCCTTTTTACTATAGATGCCTCATGCTTAGATATGACTTTCTAAGGGGCTTGAAATTTCCCATGCTACATACACCCTGTTCTATGATTCCTCCAAATACTCTGATTGTTTCCTTTTTGAAATATAATTCCAAAGCATAGAAACCACTCATTTACATTTTACAATTCAGTAGTTTTTAGAATATCATGGTGTTATGCAATCATCAACATAATCAATGTTGTAGCAGTTTTATCACCACCAAAGAAAACTCCCTACCCATTAGCTGGCACTTTCCATTTCCTCCTACTCCCTCCCACCCCCATCCCATCAACCAACAGACTCTTTCTGTTTCTATAGATATTCTGGACAATTCAAATAAATTGAATAATGTGATATTTGTTTTTTTTAAACTGCCTCCTTTTATTTTATGTTTTCAAGAGGTTCTTCCATGTTGTAGCATCTATCAGTATTTCATTTTGTGTGTGTGTGTGTGTGTGAATAATTTCCATTTTAAGGATATACTATATTTGGTATATCCATTCAATTGATTGACACTTGAGTTGCTTCTACTTTTGGATTATCATGAATAAAGCTGTAATGAACATTTGTAAATATGTTTTTGGGTGGCTATTTGTTTTCATTTCTCTTGGGTATACACCTAGTGGTAGAGTTGCTAGGTGATATGGTAATGCCATGTTTAACCTTTTGAGGAATTGCCAGACTGTTTTCCAAACTGGCTGCATCATTTAAAAATCGGGTGTTATCCTTGCAGTAGAATAGCCTTTCAGTGTGATACATAGATGCCCTTAATTAGGTTGAAGAAATTCCCTTGTATTTCTAATTGGTCATTCAGTATTTTTTATCATGAAAGATCAGATTTTGTCAAATGTTTTTTCTGTGCTTAATGAAAGGATGATGTGTATTTTTAGCCTTCATTTTGTTTATACAGTGCATTACACTAATTAATTTCTCGATATTAAAATGACCTTTCTATCCTGGGATAAATCTCAATGGCTCATGATTTATAATCTTTTTTATATGGTGTTGGGTCAATTTGCTAATATTTCATTCAGGATTTTTTGTGTCTATACTGATGAGAAATATTGGTCTGATATCATGGTTTTGGTATCAGGATAATGCATAGAATAGTTGGGAAGTTTCCTTTTTCTATATATTTTGTTAATTCTTTTTTTAAAAAATAATATTTATTTATCTATGTATACAAGACCTGGAGTACAGGCCAGAGGTGTGGGAGGTGAGAGGAGTCACCAGAGACAGAGTGAGGAGCAGTACAGGCAGAGCTACTGAAATACACGGCTGAGGAGAGCAACAAGCGAAACAGGAGAGGTCTGCTGTGCCATTGTGGGTCAGCTCCCTGGCATGGGATAGGCTGCCAATAGATTCATTGTGCTGCATCTTAACCTCTCTTGTCATCAGGAAGGCCCCCTTATCTTTCTTTAAATTATCTTAGACATCAACTATTATTGACATACCATTGGTTTAAAATATGTAGTTTTCAGGTATACAATATTATAATCTAATATCAGTATATACTGCTTTATGATGACCACCAAAAGACTGGCTTCCACCCACCACCATATAATTGATCCCTTTGATAAAATTTACACATCTCTCTCTGGTAACCATCATTTTGTACTTACAGACTAAGACTTTGTTTTGTTTGCTTGTTTTGTTTCCTTATGTTCCATATATGAGTGAAGTAATACAGTATTTGCCTTTGTCCATCTGCTTATTCACTTAGCATATCTCCTTAAGTTGATTATCAGCATGTACCTCATAGAATTGTAAGGATTAGGTAAAATAATGTGTCATAAGTGTGTACCATAGAGCTATTTAGTTATGTTAGACTAGCATTTGCTCAGTATCTACCGCGTGCCAAGCCCCTTACTAAAGACGGTAGAGATAAGTAAGGTACTTTCCTATCCTATAAAGACTTACAAACCAGTGCAGAATAAAAAAACATAAATAGATCATTAAGAGCACATTGCACCTCATTTCAGCAACCTGACTACATGGCCACATGCCAGATATTTACTTCCTTTAGAACTCATTCACATATAAAATCTTTACATTTAAAACCCCATGCTAATAAAAGTCTTTTGGTGGTCATCATACTGCAGCATATACTGATATTAGATTATAATATTGTATACCTGAAAACTACATAATATTTTAAATCAATGGTATGTCAATAATAATTGATTGTGTAAGATAATTTAAATTCAACTCTCACTTCCCTACTCATATTAAATTACTTTTGTGAATTATGTCTTTGTGACTTCATGTCCTTAGACCTAATCTTATTCTCCAGTCCTGACATTCACTCATTGCCCTGCCTTTATTTCACCCATTTTTCTGATCACCTTGAGATTCACAATACCAATCATTTTGACAGCACCTTCTTACGCTTCTTCAGTTCCCTCATACATACTATCTTTGACCACATCTGCTTTGCCATCTTCCTAGAAAAACTTTACCATATGTTTACTTTCCTTTTATTTTCTTTGGCCTTATATTGTTTTTCTTTTTCTAGTTCCCCAAGATGGATGTTTAATGCTTTCACTTTTAGCCTTTTTTAAATCTTGAAGTATAGGCATTTTAGGTTATAGCTTTTCTTTTAAATGGTGTTTTAGTTGCATCCCACAAGCTTTGATGGTAGAATTTAATTTTAGTTCATTTCAAAGTATTTTACAGTTTCCAATGTGATTTCTCCTTTGACCCATGTTTTATTTAAAAATACTTTTAAAAAACATTTTTCAAATATATGTGCCTTTTTCTACTTATCATTTTGTTGTTGATTTCTTACTTAATTGCACTGTGATCATGCAATTCCCTTTGTGTTATTTTAATCCTTTGCCTTATGACCCAGTGTGTGGTTAATTTTGGTAAATGTTCTATGTAGCCTTGAAAAGAATATGCTTTCTTCAATTGTTGGGTTAGTGTTCTATACACTACTAGGTCAATTTTAGGTAGAGAAGTATATATACCTTCTGATTTTTTAAAAGATTTATTTATTTATGCATACAAGAGCTAGGGTACAGGCCAGAGGTGTGGGTGGTGAGAGAATTCACCAGAGATAGAGTGGGGAGCAGAATAGGCAGATGGACTGAAATACACTGCTGAGGGGAGCAGTGGGCGAGACAGGAGAGGTCTGCTGCCCCATGGGGGGGTCCCCTCCCTGGCGGGAGACAGGGATAGAACTCATAATGCAGTGGCTGTGGTATGCTTCATAGTGCATTGCTTAACCCAGTGCGCCACCAGGGAGGCCCACCTTCTGATTTTTTTGGTCTATTTAATCTATCAATCACTGAGAAAGGTGTGTTAAAATCTCTTATTTTGATTATAAAGTTGTTCGTTTCTCCTTATTGTTAAATTTTTGTTTTGTTTAAAGTTATTAGGTTCATATGAATTTAAGATTTTTATAACTTCCTGTTAGAAGTATGAAAAAGAAATGTCCCTCTCTATCCGCTGCATCTTATCTATATCTATATCTACTAGTGCTTTTTTCCCCTCAAAATCTATTTTGCCTGATACTTACATAGTAGGGCCAACACTCTTTTGGTTAGAATTTATGTAAAATCCTCTCTCCATTCTTTTGCTGTCAATATTCCTATGTCTTTTTGTTCTAAACATAACTATCACAAACAACATGTGACTGGATTTTTAAAAATTTAGTCTATCTCTTAATTCACGTAATTAGTCCATTCGTATTTAAATATAACTACATATATATTTGAATTCAAATGATCACACTTGAACTTCTTATTCATCTTATATATGATGCCTTTTTTACTGAGTGATTAGTGATTTTTAATTACAATCTTATTATTTGAAAAAAGTATTTGTGGGAATATTTTGAGTTTTAGGATGATGGTGGCTTCCTGCAGAAAGAATTTGCATTCTGCTCTGTGCCTGAATTTGCATTCAGCCTAACGTGAATTTAGAATGAAAAATCTTTATTAGTCAAGAATGCATTTTTAGTGTCTCGGGGTAGATGCTTGTCCTTCCACTTAGCACTAGTGCTTCTTTCCTCAAAGTCCCCTTAGGTGTGTGGATAATATGTGTGTGTGAGGGGTGTATTTCTGGTTCAGCGGCACACGGATAATTTAACTCCATGTCATTTTAGTTTTATCAAGGGAGGAATTTTATTAGATTCTCCACCTTAGGAAGGTCCTTGGCTTTAGTTTTCATATCATTTTGGCTTGTTCCCTGAAGCTTGCATTAAGTTCAATGAATGCTCTCAAAGAAACAACTTCATCTCTCTGCCTATATGTAGATCTGGGCTTATAATTCCTTACTACATTTCCAGCTCTTTATTTACTACCTTTAAGAAGGTTGTGTTTTTTGTTGTTTTGTTTTGTATTTTATCCAGCATTTTCAGTTTTTTTTTCCTATGGGAGAGTCATTTTGTACACCTAACCCACAATGTTACTGTAACACCACCATATGTTTCTCCATCCCCCATTGTGAGACTGTAAAACTATAAGGGAAAAATCACAAAATTGAACCGATTAACTCCATAAAAAATGATTTATTTCCACTGTCAGCTGGGCCTTCTCTCTATTGTTTTACAACTCATTTATTCATCTTTATTCAGTTTCATTTCTCACTTCCTGCAGAAACTATTTCAACCCATTACTATACTATATTTATCTTCCTACCTCACCCCCCCTTATCTTTTTCTTCTTTTAGAAAATTGAATTTTTTATTCCACTACAAAGTTTGTATTTCAGGTGAGAAATTCCCTCAACTCTCCTTCACTCCACTCCTATGTTCTGTCTATTCTCTCATCCCTTCTTGCTCCCTCTTCTCTCTTGGAGGAAGGGGTGTTCCTTCCTTCTGCATTACCAGGTCTTATATGGTGTAGACTAATGCTACTTAAAGTATGTCATTGGACTCTTTCCAGTCCAAAAACTATTTGATACTGATCCACAAAAACATAAGCACTAAGGAGTAAGAATTTATAAACTTTAAAGCAATTTAATAAAGCAATTATTTATATGCTCATTGAATTTAATTATGAAAAACCAGGGCTTATATTTTGAATGTCTGGTTTTCACTGCATTTTCCCTAGTAATTCATTTTTGTTATATTTGACATAGAAGTGCCAGTCTGCCAAATTGAAAATGTAAAAATCTGATTCTTGGCTACAGGTAGTTTGAGAATTACTGGATTAGAACCATCCTCCTTAAATTTGAAATGTCACTATGCATTCATTCCTTCTCTCTTAGAGCTCTACTGTCAATCCCCATAATTATTTTCCAGCTTCCAATCATCTTCCTTTCAGCTGTGCCTACTATCATCTCATTTATTATTTTGTGATCACTGTTTCTTCTTTATCTCCTCTTAAATCCTCAAATCACAGTGTTCTGGCCTATGCTACCATAAGCTACTCCAACCAAAGCCACCAATGAAATCCAAATTGCCCAACTCATAGTGGCCTTTCCTATCTTTGTCTGGTCCTACCTCTACTATGCATCCATGGCTCATGACCACCCTCTCTCCCAGGCCACGTCTCTTCTGTCTTGCATAACAAGTTTATCTTCTATCCCTCACATGATTGCTGCTTCTCTCAGTCTCTTTGGATGTGTTCTCTTACTCCAATCTCCTGTTATTCTTCAGACTTCTATCCGCAGCCTTTTCTTCTGCTACACATTTATTGTCATCCGTCTAGTCAACTATGTATGCTGGCAACTCCCAAATGTATAGCTCCAGTCAAGACTTCTCTAACCAAGATGAAGGATAACTTATCAAACGGCTTATTAGATAGATTCAACTGGCTATCTCAAAGATAACTGACATTCAACATGTCTAAGATAGAACTCATGATGCACAACCTTTGCCATCTTGGGTATTCCCGATTTGGTTCATGTCATAGTTATCTAACTGATTGTCCAGCCCTAAGAGTAATCTTGAACTCTTACATCCCTTACTTCTTAAACTAAGTCCATTGATATTATGTGAAAGCTATTTCCATTTCCTTATTTCTTCAACTCTTATCAATAGTTACTTGTTATTCTCTCTCTATCCGGTTTCTATCTCCTGTATAGCTGTGGCACCTCAGAAGGAGCATTCAAAAATGCTGTTTTGATCTTGTCACTTAAGACTTTGGTGAATTTCTCACTGCTTTTAAGGAGACTCCCAAACTCTTTAGCATTGCCTATAGAAAAATTTTCAATCACATTTCAGACTAGTCCCAAGCTTTGTCTTTCACCACTGCCCTTCTCCTCCCTCCCCCATAACAGAATTTATATACCAGTTAGGTTATTGGAAGTTCCTTGAATACACTATCAGCTTTCACATATCTATTTTTATTTTGGAGCATTTATTTCACTTTTTCTTTCACCGTGCTGTTACTTCTTTCTGGAATTTTCCTTCCCACTTCTTGTCTACTAAACTCCAATTCATCCTTTACATTCTTAGTGAAATATTTTCTCCTCTATCAGGACACTCTGATATTGTTGGTCTATATTCTTCCTCCACTTACTTTTTACTTCTTGATGGAAAAAACATATCATGCATTTTTATATCCTTGGTCTTAATGATAAAATATTTTTTGAGTGAATGCAAGGAGGAGAAATGAAAGAAGAGTAGATACTTTTTGTTAAAGGCCATAATCTTTAGGGAAAAAAATCCCAGTCCCTTGGACAGTAGAATTTGAAATATGCCAGCAACAGATTGTCAGAGCATTTTGTGGATTCATTTCCTTATATCTCAAAGACAAAGGTCATATCCAGTGACAGATATCATATAATGCATAGTTGACTACCATGAGGAACATTGTGTAACTTTAACAAAAACACACAGAACTGTAATCAACTGCAAAAGTGTAGCATCATGGTTACTGTTACAAAGAACATGCTTAAAGTTAAAAAAATTTTACTGATAAGAATTGTAACAAAGTTTGTATCAGTATTATTTATTTAGATTTTAATTTTTGTATAGTTTTTCTTCTTCCCAGAAATCAAAACATAACCAAACCTTTCCTTTTCCTTGTCCTGGGAGCTTTTGTTTCGCAAAGTTAAAAGCAGAAGTTGCCAGGCATTAATCACCTGAATCTAGAACTTTTATTTCAAAAACCTAGGTTCATAGAGGAAAATTATGCTGACTTGTCCCAAAGAGTTCAAAGGTTAGTATTATTGAGTAGAAGTGACAGAGCCATCTGACCTAGAAGTCCAGGACTAGAGAGGAGAGAGGAGTCAAGGCAGATTCCATGAGCAGCAAGGACTACCCTTGCCCTCTTTCAGTGTCCCACAGAAGAGATAAGATCTCAAAGGAGAAAGATTGCATACCCTGGATACCAGGCCATAAAACTGCCAACCCCAGCAACAAGACTTAGCAAAACCACCAGTGTCTTTGGGTGGCACAGAATAGCTCACCTATCTGTCCTCACGGGACCTTATAAATTTCCATGGCAGGCATTCTAGGGTGGACAAAAAAGCAGAAGGTCCACCCTGAAATTTCTTGCCTGTATATGATGTTGCTAGGAACTTTAGACAGCACTGCTAGAGGAAAGCCCACTGGAAATCACAAGTGAGGTGGAATTTTTAGTCAGTTGGGAAAGTGGAAGACTAGAGCTGATATCATTTGTTGTAGGGATAGAAAGAAATGTGACATTTTTACACCCTGGTGGTGTGGGCCCAATTTCACTGCTTCAATTCTAATTTGGTCTTCTTGGTAATTTAATTGTTCATTTTTTATTTGCAATTTATGTTTGATAAAACAAAGATAATACCTTCCTTATTTATTTTACAAGTTTTTTTGAGACCAATGTGGAATGAGGGAAGAAAAATGGCTTTGAAAAGGCATTAAACAAATGAATATAGCTGTAAAATGCAGAATCAGTGTAAAAACAATACTTGTTTTATAGCTTTTTGTTCTATTTGAACCTAAAGTATATATTATGATTAAGCTGATAACATGAATATATTTATTAATTTAATCTGAGTTGCCTAAATTGAGATATGGTTTTAATATTTTCTCTATAAATGCATCGGTTGTTTTCTTCAGCTTTCCTTTAATTGCTTTGTATTTAATCATTTTTCAAATGAAATAATTCCAGAAATACACTGCTTTCCTCTTGAGCTATATCTTCAGTAATTTGACCTTCACTAAGATAATGTTATTCTTTGGGTGTAATGAACTGTAGCAGTTTCTCCATAACATATATCCAATGGTGCTTCAGAGTCTAGATCACACAGTCAGATCTGAAAACATTTCTATCACCTCCTTTCTATCACCTCCTCCAGTTTCTTGGGAACACCCTGTACTCAAGAGTGACTGGATAACCAATTTTCAGTGTTAGATTGCCCCATTGAAAGGAGGGCAAGGGTAATAGCAGAGACATCATTGTGCACTTATGGTTAAAGAAAAGGATTCTGGAACATCATTACATTGTACAACTTCAGGGCTACCTTGTCTAGCTTTGAATCCACTCATATAACAAGTACATCACATTAGGCAAGTTGTTTGATATCATCAGTCTTGATTTCCACCTCTATAAAGTGGGTATAATAATAGTAACTTCTTCCTAGGCTATTGGAAAGATTCTATAGTACAGGGCATGTGAAGTCTTTAGCACAGTGCTGATGCATAATTAATATTCAGTAATGGTAGTTGTTATACATATAATAGGTTCATACATATAAGGGGATCAGGGCAAATGATTTTAGGACCACCTTCAGAACAAAGATTTGGCTTTGTTAAGAAAGTAAAGGATCACTAGGAAATGCCACCTGTAGAAAAGAAATATCTAGAGATGTATGTCTTGATCTGTATTTGGTCCTCACTAGAGGGCTAGAATTTTGTCTTGCTTACTTCTGTATCACAGCATAGTATAGTACTTGCTATATAGAAGTCACTTAAAAATCAGTACTTAAATATATAGAATTGGGCATAAGTCCCAGAGCTCACCAGTAGTCAGTCCACAAGAGAGAGCTTAACACAATGCTCTGAACACAGCAAGTACTCAAGAAGGAAGAAGTGCTGTAAGTATTTCAGTCTAACACCTTCCCAGACCATTGCCCACTTAAACTTGTGGGATAAACTACATAACCCAGAGTTCAACTTTCCTTATGTTGCCTCTGTTTTATCAGTTTCATGATCCTCCCTTAACATATCACGTGCTTATCCCTAGCTTATCATGTGCATTCACTTGATAAATACCCCTTGAGCACTTATTACATGCTGAGCGTTATGATAAATGCCAGGGAACTAAAGGAGGTTATTGAGCAGGGAGACAGGCAGTAGCCAAGTCAACAAATAGATGAGATAATTTCAAATTGTGATGAATGCAAAGAGAAAAATTAGACAGGATAATATTAGGGGGCAGGAGGTTGCTTTAGATCAGGTGATCAGAAGAAGCTTCTATAAGGAAGTGACACTTGAGCTCCAGGTTGAAGATCTATAGTTGTGGAGATAGAAGCAACTTGTTTTTTTGAAAGTGCCTTCCACAAAGTTAGGAAAAATCTTTTTCTTTTGAAAAACTGTGAAAAATGGAGGACAGTTAAGTAGAGACTAAAGACTGCAAGAGAGGAAAAAGGACAAGGACTTGTAAATGGCCCTGCTGTTAAACTCTCTCTCAACCTTTGGAACAAATTTTAGAGGTTGTTTTATTGAATATCAAAGTTAGAAGATCACTTAGAGATCATCTGGATAAGTGTTTTTCTATGCATGGTATGCATCCCTCTTGGTGGTACATGAGCTCAACTGGGAGACTATAGATGGACACTTTATTTAATGTACTTTAACAATACATCTAATAATATTCAACCCATAAATTCATGGTAATTTTGTTTTAAGATGAGACCAAAGCAGGTTGAGTTGTGGCAGTTTACTTTCCAGAGACCAACATGGCTGATAAGAATAGATCCTGGGTAAGCATATGGGGGTGAGGTTAAGGTAAGGGAGGCTCCCACCCTAGTTTCAGGGAAGGAGGGGGAGCATGCCTGAACCCTGGTTGTAATTTGTTGCCCTTAGATGTGGCAAAAATATACAGGTCATAGAGAGATGGAAATAATGATTTGGCTCTTACTTTTTAAACTCATTGCAAAGAAATTATTTAAAGCTTAAACATCTAAGGGAATAGCAGGACTCTTTGGTACTTAAGAGTAAGGCCTTCAGAGTTAGTCAGATATGGATTTTCATTCCAGCTCTTGCGTTTATTTCCTAAATGTCCTTGAGAAATTAGTCTAAGTCTCTCTATGTTTTAGTTTCCACATCTGCAGAGAAGGGGATTTTAAGACAACATTGTTGAGTTTTTGGAAAGATTAAATGAGATAATATACATAGAAGGTACTTTTCTCAGTGCCTGGCACATAGTTAATGCTCAAAATACATAACTATAATTATCCAAGTTTTCTGGGGCAGTCATGATCATAAATATTCTATTCCATTTCAGACTTTGTGTTTTCATTTGAAATTCAAAAACGTGATCACTGTGCATTTCTCTTCAGCACTTGAAGAAGGCTTTTTTTTTGAAGATTTATTTATGCATACAAGCACTGGAGTACAGGCCAGAAGTGCAGGGGTTGAGAGGATTCACCAGAGGCAGAATGAGGAACAGAACAGGCAGATAGCCTGAAACATGCTGCTGAGGGAACCAGTGGGTGGGGCAGGAGAGGTCTGCCGTGCCACATGGATCACCCCCCTGACCCTGGCTGGGATCCCTGGCAGGGATGGAACAGGGATAGAACTCATGTTGCAGTGACTTTGGTCTGCCTCATGGTGCGTTTCTTAACCCACTGCGCCATGGGGAGGCCCCTTGAAGAACGCTTTGCTTTTTGAAACATCAAGACATAAAACTTGCTCCACTCTCTACACTTGATTTGGAAACCTCAATCAGAGTTCAGTCACAAATATTTATTAAGACTGAAAGCAGATTTGTGCTCATGAAGGATGAGGAGGAGGCAAGTAAACAGTTTCTTTTTCCACAGAAGTACACACAATGAGAAGTTAGAAGCCAAGGTGGGAGAGTCCTTCTAGCAGGCGTCTTGACTTCATTTCTAGTTCTGCTTGGAAGTCACTTTAGTTAATACAAAGGTGAAGTTCAGATTACAGTAGCTTGACATTGCTATCACGATCAGTCAGTTTTTGAAATTATCCAAATTTCATTGCAATTATACATATGAAATGCCCTGTAATAAAACTGCATTGTAATTACACAGCTGTCAACATCAGTATTCAACCTGCATGCTACAGCTACCCTCTGACATTCATTATAATCGAGTTTTACTTGTTTACAAATAACAAGGTGAGGAAACCCATCAAAATGGGTTCTACTCTGAAATCTATATGTCCATCATGGTCTGCCAGATGCATAGAAAATGATGTTTTAATATTTGAACCAATATGTATGTATCCAAACCATAACCGTCTTCATCAACTCTTGAGTTCTGCATACTATTGTGAAAACTGATCAATCCCTCCATACATTCCTGTTACAGAGAAGATTAAGCAATGGGCCATCTAGGCAACTGCTTGGGGTGTGATTTTAAAAGCAGCATTTAAAAAAAATCTCCGGGGTAAGTCAGAAATATGGTTCCGACTACCTTGAGTTTCTGCCAATGCTTGCCAAAGTAGTTGGTGAGATGAAAATTAGCCACTTTGCTTGTTAATAAATCTGGGGCCACTAGTTAAGAAAAGTCAAAAGGAGAAATAAACCAGTCCTCACTGATGCCAACAATACTATTTTGGGGGATGAGCATATGCAAGTCAAAGGGTGTGCCCCCAACTGAGATTAGTGACCTGGGAGTTGCATAAAGTGGGCAACTCTCTAATCAGATGAGATTGTAAAATGAAATAATGCACACCATACTGCTGCTTGTCAGGAGTGAGGGTTTATTTTCATAGCTAAATCTTAAATCCTCTAATAGACCTTCAAAGTTGATTGGTTTGGAAAATTGTCAAAGGAAACTAAAGTCTTAGAAGTGCTACAGAAAGATAGGAAATGGTTTGTTATCAAGAAAACAAGAAAAAGGGGATTCTAAAATTTCTTAAATATATTATTCCACTCCTGCAAATTACCTTCATCATATCTTGTTTCATGTGACAAAACATAACAAAATATATGAAAGTAAGAAATAAGTGGGTTAAAATACATGTTAAGGATTTTTGCTGTACCTGAAGGCAACTAGCCATAGTAGTAAGTTCATAGAGTCAGGTATGAGCCTGTCTGAGCTTAAATCTTGGCTCCACTACTTACTAAATGTATGACCTTGACTAAGTCACTCAATATTTTTGGAACATATATCTTAAATAGGGATAATGGTGACAATGCCAATCTCTTACAATTAAATGGGAAATGCTTAACTCAGGGCCTAACATGTGGTAGTTCTCAATAAATGATAGCTGTTATTGTTGCAAAAGTGTGTGAATTCTCTGTTTTAAACATAAGCAAAACCCATACACTTTTATTAATAAAAACTTAGTCTCTCCCTACTCTCATTAAGTAAACATTGAACAAATATTTTTAAAATACTGAATTGAAGAACATAAGACTAACTTGGGCATCCACGCATCTATTCCAGTCTTGCTGAAGAAGACAGTTGTGTTACAATCAGACCAGCAGATTTAGAGTTGGAAAATTTGAATTCAAGTCCAATCTCTTCCACTTAGGAGCTACTACTATGGCCATGTACAAATAATGTAACCTCTCTGAAATTACAATGTCCTTAAAAGGAAATGGGATACCTATATAGGAAATAAATATTATATGTAAAAGCACATATTAAGCACTCAGCAAATGTTTATTGAGGAAAGAATTCAATGGAAAATTTAATACTTATCTATCATCGAGGATGATGGCTCAAGCATTGGTATTGCCTCAAATTAGCTTCTGCCATTTGTGGTGAAAAGGTCAGCACTGCTGTCAAATCTACAAGTCTCCTTTTCCTGCTAAGATTATTAAAATCAGGATATAAAGTGTGCCTTAAATGTCAGAGCAGACCTTTCAAATACATGTAATACTAAAAAGTGCTAAAATATTCCAAAGGTACTAACATTAATACCAACTTTGAGAATGATGAGAAAGTTGATGGTGGTGACTATAGTAATACATTTTAGATTGTTTTGTTTGAAGTCACTGGCAAGACTAGAGTCAAATCTTTATTGACTAGCAAACAATATTTCTTGTTGAACACTGTTGGAATCTGTTTGACTATGTCATAGCCTGATTTAGTGTATTTAAAATTAGATTTAATGTAGAAACAAGACAAATGGACAGCACCAAAATGAATTCAAGATACTCACAGACCTTATTAAAAAATTGACATTAGTTGATTTCAGCTCTATTACTAAGCAAATTTGGCATCTACTTCAAAGATAATAATGTCAGGTAGGCAGCATGGCAACATGTAAAGAGCCTTTACAAATCAATAACAAAAGGCCAGTAGAAAAGTGGATATAGGCTGTTAGTATATTATTCAGAAAATAATTACAAATGTTCATATGGACAATAAAAGTGAAGTATCCAATATCACCTATGTTTAAATAAGTGATAAGATACTATTTTTCACTAATAAGATATTGCTAAAGATATTTTTATTATACTGTTAGAAAGGCTCAGGAAAACATGCAGCTACATATGCATATATATATGTATATATATACATGCTGATAAAGCCTGTATATGGCTGATACAAACTTTCTATCAGGTAATATATGTGCCAGAAAGTGGCATATATATGCTCTCAATAAATATTCAATGAATGAATGATGCTGTTGCTGTATATGTTTTTATTTTCAGACATTCAGGAAACTCATAAGTAAAAAACTTATCTGAAACTTGGGATACTACTTATGTGAGTTCCCAGTTTTGAAACTCACAGAAAATTCATGAACTTGACTCTAATGGTTTTGATTATGTGACTTGCTACCTGGCTCTGAAATCATAAAAAAACACCACTGAATCCACAACATGCACCAAACTTGTGGGAGTTTATAACACACTGCTATTGTTAGCTTTATTTTATGCCATCGTCCCTTTTTCTAAAAATGCTGTATGGTATGTAATTTTTTTTAAAATTAGAGTGTCTCATATTTAATTTTGTTTTGAGAAGTTTTCAAAAAGCTCATGATGATCTCCAGGATAATTGTAGGCACCCTAGAGGGTGACAGATTTAAGGCTGGGAATCACTGCTTTGCAGCCACTGGTATGATAGTTTTCAATAGCTCTTCACTGGTTTTGTAATGTATTCTTCTTGCAATATGAACAGATCTTTGCTGTCATAAGGAAAGCATAATTTTGTTAATGATAGGTAAGCACCTTATTATCTGTATTTGGCAGGCTTAGAAGCACTGCTGTCTTTTAGAGAAAAGCAGCTGTTTCCAGATGTCATTAGAACAGGCATTACCACTGACAATGCTTTCTCACAAAGTATATTACAACAGCTCTGTGTGCTGTCAGAGCTGCTTGTAACAAAAATTCTGTGGGAGTTAGGGCTCTGCACTTTCTAATTGTTAACTGCTTTGATGGCAGCCTCCTGTTCAGATATTAAAGTGACTGACATCCCCATGATTCCATCTATACACATTTTCCTCTCTTATAAACCACATTGTTTCAATGTTATGACACTTTTGAACTTTGTGAATATATTTGCCCTGAATTCTGACACCTCCATCAGTAATACTTAGGCAGTTTGGGGGAATGCTGGCAATTGGCACAATGTATTTTGGTTATTCTGTAAATATTCATTTGAATTTCTCCTTCGTGGATATATGCATGTAAGAGCAATCATTTTGAACACATGGCTATCATTTATTGGCATTTTGAAACTATTTGGGCTACTCTTTCTTCCTATAGAATACTTATTATAGTAAGTTCTCAGTAGAAAAGATAAATTATAAGTTCTTATAATTACTATAAATTATTAAAGTTACTGCAGTGTTTACCCACCAGATCAACAGTTTTGTATTTACTAAGCATTCTAAGGTCTTTGTTGAACTTACTTTACAACTCCAGTCTTCTTTTCCATTTAGTCTCTCAATATTAGAAACCACCAGGTAGGGGGAATGGAGAGCTGGTAATAATTTTAGTGACTTGTTTTTGTTTTTGACCTATCTAAAGAAATTCCATTCTGACTGAATGCTCAGATTTCCATTCTGTTTCTACAACTGAGAATTCTACAAAACACTCATGACCCTTGCAGACTATGAATTTACCTTAAACTACATTTACAGCCTATTTTGTCAAATATAGGCTTTTGGAAAAAAGCTCACAGAAATTGGGTACATGTGATGAACTCTTGAGAACAATGATTGAAGACTTTTAAATATAAACCACCAACATATCCACCTTATGGATTACTGAAGAATATAGAGAGCTATAAATCAAAGTTATCTCAATCAAAAAAGAGTAAAATAGATCTTCATGTACTCAAATGGAAATATGTCAGACATATTGTGTTTATGTGTTCTTATGCATGTATTCATAAGTATGTGTAGACCTAGAAGAGGGTTTGGGAGGTTATGCACCAAATTATTGGCATTGTTATCTCTGGGCAAGAAAGTGAAATACATGGGAGAATGGTTGTGAAAACAGATTTTACTTTCAACTGTTTACTTTTGTGAAATTTGATTTCTTTAAAAGTATATGTTACTTTTGCAATTTTAGAAACCAATATCTGTGTAGTAAACCAAAGCCCCAAACACCCATGAAATTTAAATTTGCTCTTACTATCCCCAGACCTAAACTATTAGATGAGCAGAAATTCAATGAAAGAACCTCACTGAGATTGAAACAAGCAAATCTAAGTAAAGCAACAATAATAGCACTTACTTTGTTCAATAATTATTTAAAGATTTAATTTCTCCCTTTTGATCACTCTGTAAGGTAGATTCTGGTTCCTATTTGTAATGAAAAACTAAGGTTCAAAGAGATGAAGTAATTTGTCTAAGGCCATATAGGTGGTAAAAATAGTTGTGCAAAAATTTCAGCTTGGATTTTTCTGGCTTTTAAATTCATGTTTTTGTTAATGGACACTGTAGGATAATTACAAGTACATAAATAGAGTTCACCATAGCATCAGGAACTGTTCTGAGTAGTTTTGTACATAATAACTTATTTACATCTCAGAATCCTGTGAGTTAGGTGTTATTTTTGTGATCATTATTAATTTTGTTATCCTCATTTCTGAAATGAAGAAACGAGACACACACAGGCTATATGTATAAGTGGTAGAAAAAGGATTTGAACCCAGGCATCCTGTCGAACATGCCATTGCTTCTCTAGGCATCATGTATAAGAAGGTCCTCTAGGGGACCCGCATGGCACTGCACACCTCTCCCGCCTTGTCTGCTGCTCACCTCAACAGTATGTTTCAGTTGATCTGCCTGTTCTGCTCCCCACTCTGTCTCTGGTGAATCCTCTCACCACCACCCCCATCCGTCTGGCCTGTACCCCAGTTCTTGTATGCATAAATAAATCTTTTTAAAAAAAATTATAGATATATTTGAAGGGTATTGATACTTAACAATATTAAATCCTCCAATTGATGAGCATAGTATATATCTTGTCATTTATTTAGATTTTCTTTGATTTTTTTCCCATCATTTTTGAGTAGTTCTAGTCCTACAGCTCCTTCACATGTTACATTTATTCATAAATATTTCATATTTTTGATGTTATATTGTGATACTTTAAAAACTTGTTTTGTAATTGCAAGCTATGTAAAAGCATTTGAGTTTTGTTTATTTAGGACCTTTATCCTATAACCTTGATAGATTCTTTGAGATTTTCTGTGTAGAATCACACTCTGCAAATAGAGACAAATTTTATTTCTTCCTTTCCACGCTGGATATTTCTTGTTTCTGTTTTCTTGCTTTTTAGGGTTGTTAGTGTGCAGATCAGAGTTACCTTGATGGTCCCTCTAAAGGGGTTCTGCCATCTGCCACCTAAAGACAAAGTAAACTTCTTTGTGAAAGAACTTTAACACGATCAGTGTGCATATAGAGAGAAAAGAGGAGAGGATAATAGTTTTTCAATAAAACACCCAAAGTTACCCATCCCCTCTGGAGTAAATGCCCACTTAAACAGGGTTGGCCCAAAGTGGGGTCTCTGAGACCCAAAAGCTTGCCATAGTTCTAGGGCTCCTCCAAATGGGGAATCATAGGAAAGGAGCAGAAGGGTCAGGGTAGTCTCAGATGAAAGGAACAAAATCAAAGTATAAATCAAGGTGACCATTGCCATTGTCAGCCTCCCTTTGGGTCTCTCACCCATATCTATATGGGTTTCAACTCCATGCATTTCCTCCATGTCCAAGTCTCTGGCACAAATCCAAAGTCAAGAAGCAAGGGGACTTCTTCACTTGTCCCTCTGCCCCATGCAGTGTATTAATGTTATGAGTTACATGGATTGATTTAAAAATACTGAATCTTCTATGTTTTTGGACATTGAAGCCTACTTAATGGTAATATATTATCCTTTTTGCAATTGCTGGGTTCTACTTGCTGTATTTTAGTTGAATTTTTGCATTGTTGTTCATGAAGGATGTTCCTCTGCAGAATTTTCTTGTAAAATGTTCTTGTCTGCTGTTTTATTAACAATTTTTTCTTGTCTGATTTTGTATTGGAATAATGCTGGCCTCATAATACTAATTGGGAAATGTTAACTCCTGTTATGTTTTGTGGAAGAGGTTCTATAGATTTGGTATTATTTATCCCATAAATGTTACTCAGGGAGGAAAATAAAAGAAGGTCCTCTATCCTCTATCCTCTCCTCCCATTCCCATCCTTCTATCAAGGACATTAAGGCAAATATGAGATGCACTGGAAGAACCCAGACTTCACTAGATGAAGTCACAGCTCAATGAAAGCCTATTATCTTATTTTTTACAAAGTAATTATTAAGTATCTGTACAATTCTCAATAGATTGTATTTCAAAACACTTCCCTTTGAAGTGAAAGTTCTCAGGTTGAAATACAGGCAATGTTCTAATTTAAGGTGTACTCCTCCTGTTTGGGGAATATGAAACAGAAGACTTGTGCCATACCTAAAGAGAAAATTGAAAGCTTTCATCCTAAGATCAGACAAGGATGTCTGCTCTCACTAATTGTATTCAGCATCATGCTAGTAGTTCTCACTGGGACAATTAGAAATGAAAGGCAAACAGGTTGGAAAGTAAGAAGTAAAATTATCCCCTTTAGCAGATAGCTTGATTTCATATGTAGAAAAATCTAAAGATTCACAAAATAACTATTAAAGTTAATAAAGGAGGTCAGCAAAGTTGCAGGGTCAATATACAAAACACAGTCATGTTTCAATATATTAACAATGAATGGTCTAAAATTGAAATTAAGATAATAATTCCATCGATTCCAATAATGAAATGAAAAAAATGACTAATAATATACCTAAGTCATAGATGCATAAGACTTATGCTCTAAAAACTAAAAAAAAATTTGCTGAAAGAAAATATAACTACAAAGAAATCCCATATTCATGAATCAGAAGACAACATTGTTAAGATAGTAGTATTACACTAACTGTTCTATAGATTCAACAGAGTCCTTTTCAAAATCCCAGCTGGATTTTCTTTGCAGAAATTGATATGGTAATCCTAATATTCATATAGAAATGCAAGTAACCCAGAATAGCCAAACAGTCTTGAAAAAGTGCACAGTTAGAATAACATTTCCCAACTTCAAAACTTAATAAAAATCAGCAATTAGTGTGATATTTGTATAAGGACACACATACACAGTAGTGGAGTAGCATTTAGAGTTCAAAAATGAACCTTACATTTATGTTTGATTTTCAAGAATGGTGGCAAGATATTTCAATGGAGAAGAAAAATTATTTTCAACAAATGATACTTTGGCAATTGCTTATCCACATACAAAAGAATGCGTTTGGACACCTGTCTCACATGACGTACAAAATTTAATTACAAGGGCCTCCCTGGTGGCGCAGTGGATTGAGCGTTGCACTGTGAAGCATCCACCACACAGCAGCGTGAGTTCATACCTGGCCAAGGATGGGACACACGTGCAACAGCAGACCTCTCCTACCTCACCAGTTCTTCCCCTCAGTAGTGTATTTCAGTCTATCTGCCTATTCTGCTCCCCACTCTGTCTCTGGTGAATCCTTTTACCGCCCACAGTTCTGGCCTGCATCCCAGCTGTTGTATGCATAAATAAATAAATATTTTTTAAAAATTAATTCAGGATAGATTAATGATCCAAACATAAAACCTAATCTATTTGAACTCTTAACAGGTAACAGGTGTAAATCTTCATACTACAGATAAGGCAATATTTCTTAAATATGATACCAAACACATAATTGTCCAAAGGAAAAAATGGTATATTCACTACATCAAAATTGAAAACTTTTGTTAATCCATGGAAATGTAAACAAAACTCAAAGTGGAATAGAAGACAAAATTTATAAACCATATGTCTGATAAATGATTTGTGTCCAGAGTATATAAAGAACACTTGAGGGCCTCCCCGGTGGCGCAGTGGGTTAAGCAACACACTATGAAGCAGACCGCAGCCACTGCACCACGAGTTCGATCCCTGCTGCCGGCCAGGGGGGGGACCCACATGGCCGGCAGACCTCTCCTGCTGTGCCCGCTGCTCCCCTCAGCAGTGTGCTTCCGTTGATCTGCCTGTTCTGCTCCCGCTCTCTGTGGTGAATCCTCTCACCCCCCCCCCCACACCTCTGGCCTGTACCCCAGTGCTTGTACGCATAAATAAATAAATAAATATTTTTTTAAAAAAGAACACTTGAAACTCAATAATTGAAAAGACAAAGAACAAAATTTTAAAATGCCAAGGTAAAAGCTCTGAACACACATTTTTATGAAGAAGATACAGAAATGACCAATCATAACATGAATATGTTGTCAGCATAGTCATTGGGGATATGCAAATCAAAGCCATAATGAGATGCCATTTCATACTAGAGTGGCTATAATCAACAATAACAAGTATTGGCAAGGATTTAGAGAAATTAGAACCCTCATAAACTGCTGATGGAATGTAAAATGGTACACTAAGTTAGTCTGGAATTTCTTCAGAAAAGTTAAACAAAATTACCATATAACCTAGGAAGAGAAGTGAACACATAGGTACACATGAGAACTTATATGTGAATGTTTTTTAATGTAATTATTCATAAATAGAAATAACCTCAAGGGCCATCAACTGATGAATGGATAAATAAATGTGTTATATCTGGAATGTTATTCAGGCATGAAAATAAATGAAATACTAATACATGCTTCAACAAGATTGGACCTTCCTTGAAAACATCATGCTAAATGAAAGAAGCCAGTCACAAAGAATCACTTGTTGCATGATTGTGTTTATAAGAAATGCCCATTATAGGCAAATTCATAAAGGCAGAAAACAACTGATGGCATACTAGGGAAGGGGTTGTAGGTTAATAGTGAGTGATTCTTAATGGGTATGGAGTTTTTTTTTGGAGTGACAGTACTGTTGTAAAACTGAGTGTGGTGATGGGTTGCACAGCTTTGTGAGCATACTAAACACTATTTAGTTGTATACTTTAAGTGGGGAAATTACATCTCAATAAAGTTGTTACAAAATGTCACTTTGAATTATTTGAACAGCTGCTAAGTGTGATCAGAAGCAGTGGCACAGTCAGCAGCTCACCTAGACCTTCATATAACTGTCACATAAGTTAGTTTACCCAACAAATATTTTTTGAGCACTCACTATGTTAGGCGCTGGGAATCCAACAGATAAGAAGATAGGAAAGAAACTTTACCATGAAATTTACATCCTAGCAAAAATGATACCAAAATCTCACAACAGTCATTAAATACTATGTGCCAGACAGTGTTTAAAAATGTTTATATGCATTATCTTATTTAATCTCCCCATCAGCCTTTTGACATAGGTGCTATTATCCCTATTTTGCAGACAAGAAAACTGAAACTTAGAGAAGTGAAGTAACTTGCCTCAGGCCATATAGTTGCCATGAGGTCAGAAGGAGATCTGAATTAGTTTCACCTGATTTTTGAATCTGTATGCCTAAATACACTATACATTTTGCATTCTTATATTGAAACCAATAGCACAATGACTTTAGCATTTCTTCTTGAGGTATTGTGTTTCAAAAGTCTTTATTTCTATGACAATTCATTAATAAGAACGTCTGAAAAATCAACAATATTTCAAACTGCAAATCATAATTTATGAAGCTATTGATATGTACCTCAAGGGATACAAGCAAAAACTTTATAAACTATGATCTTTATTCTTTCTCTTTGTTTTACACTTTTATTTTGAAAATTAAGTTTTTATTTGATTTGATTAAAGCCATTTGAGAGACTGAGTCCTTGATTCAAAATGCAAGCACATTCATTAATGATCATAATCAAGGCCAAATAGTTTTGCCAGCAAACAATTAGCTTTGGGAACAGATGTGTAAACCAAAAATAATTATATTGTTTGGTGATTATTCTTCCTTGCTTTAGATATTAAATGGTATTTGATCTTTAGGCCTAGCATATATTTAGTTCAGGCATTAAATATAACTGCATTTTTTAAGTTTGGGCCAAATCTTGTGTTCTCACTGAGCACAATTCTGCAATTGGTGCAACAAAGATGATGCTTGTAGAACTCTAGGAGATAAGTCCTCCATGATTAAGGCTGGGAGGGAGAAACATTACACTCTCACCAATGGGTGCACGGCATTTTCTATGTAACCATTTTGTGTGGGAGGCAAAGTGGCCATACCCGCTCTTCCTGGATTTCTTTAAGAGGGATGCCTTGGCCTCTTCTCTCAAACTTACTTTACAATCCCTTTCTCAGAGTAGAGGTGCTTACCAGATACTGTTGGAGAACTTTTTCAAAACATACTTGCTTGGCCCTCTGTCCGCCCGCTGGAGATTCCTTTCAATATGATTGTTTCTAGGATAAATGCAAGTATGAACACTGTCGGGGGGGTGGGGGTAGGGGTACTATTGTACAAGAATATGCTTAATGAAATTAAAAATAAAAATTAGTGATTTTGATGTCCACCCTAGGCTGAGAGCTCCCTACTCCCTGAGCCATCCACAGACATAATAAAATCTATACAATGCTTGGATTCGCCAGTTCTTGCTCCATATCCTTTTGATATGGGCATAAACCACAAAAGAAGTATACAATGCAGAGAGAGTATTCTCAACTATTGGCTCCGAGAATATTTTTGGGCACTTTTTGTGTCTGGAAGAGGCAGTGTAGGATGACAGAGCAGTAGTGGATGGGCGCTATAGTGCTATTAAGCTACATGCTACAACTGGGAAAATCAAGACCCATAATACTAAGAATTATTAATGATAAGTATTAATGCTTTTTGAGTGCTTACCGTGTGCCCGGAATGCTTACAGAATGGAATGCTTCATGTCCATTATCTCATTTGGTTGTGGCAACCACCTATAAATCCTCATTTTACAGATGAGCAAATTGAGATTCAGATAGGTTGATTTGTCCAAGATCAGTCATTTGGTAATTTGCAGAACTGTGGTACAATCTATTCTTTTTTTTTTTCCTGGAAAAACATTGCACGTGCAAGGTGGGAGAAGGAGGCTTAGTTCTTCTTGGTGGCTGCCTTCTCCGTAGTGACCCAGACTTTGCTTAGCTCCTCTCCTTTCTTCTTGGGGCAGGTGTGTGTCCCCACATTTTTCTTGAAGAACTGGAGTTTCCACTTGTCCTTGAAGATCTGAGCACCTCATGACATGCTGCTCACATGGGCCAAAGCTATGTATCTCTTGGATCATGTCCCACATGAACTTGAGTTGCCCGTGGTAAGCTGTGCTCGACTTGCTCATGTGCTTGGTCACCTTGTAGTCTCTGTTGATGTCCACAGCCACGGGGTAGTGCAGAGCCATAAAACTACTCTTCGGTGGCTGTTGTAATGAAAGCCAAAGTCATTATTCTTAAAGATTCGGTTATTATGATTCAATATGCATTTGACAGCTCACGGAATCCACTCCAATCTGTCTTCACAATAAACTTTATCGAATTTTGAAAAAGACAAAGGATGAAAAATGCACAAGACTCTCTGAAGGCCAGAAACCTAGTAAAACTGACCAAGGTCCTATAAGCAATGAGATAGTTCAGGCTCAGAGGACTGGGCTCTGAATCCTGGGAAAACAGATGTGCCCACAAGAGAGAAACTCAGAGCTTCTGTGAGCCCTGCTTTTGCCCAGGGAGGAGGTCTCAGTCCTGGAGGTTGAATTTCTCCTTGACGAGGAGAAAGAAGACTGCTGTTTTATCTAATGCACCTTTCTACAATGTTCTGCATGCCAGACACTAGTCTGTACAGCTTTAAGCACATTCTACACATTGACTCATTAAGTCTTACAACAACTTTTTGGACATTAGTACTGTTATTATCCCCATGTGATAGAAGAGTAAACTGAAGTTCAGAAGCATTAATAACTTGTCCAAGTTCACACCACTGCTTAGTGCTAGAACCAGGCTTTGAACCTAGGCAGTTGGGATCTAATGGCAATGTTGTATTTTGTCTCCCAACAACAAAACTTGATTTTCCTTTTATCTCTTGTGTCTGCCATCCTTTGTCAACCATTCCTGGGCACATCCATTTTACCAACAAATTTTCTCTACTCTTTGGGTTTTCTTTCACCCAAGGTTTTGTGCATATCTGTGAATTTCATTTTCCACAATACCCCCATTAGCATTATTCTTGAACAACATACTCTTTTCACCTGCCAAATAGCTTTGAGATTAATTATCCCATCTCAACTTAGAAGTGAGGGTGGAAAGTATTGTTTCTATTTTGTGAATGAGGGAACTAAGGCAAACAATGTGCCTAATATCTAATAACCATCTAGTAGTGTTATAGGAACCCTGCCACCTCAGCTATGGGAGTCAGCAGGAGAAGGTGTTCTTTCATCCTGCTGCTCCTTAAGTCAGTTGTGGCAGTTGTTCATCAGAGCTCAGTAACTGCTCTTTTGTCAATTGTGGCAGTTGGTCCTCAGAAACCTTTTATGTAACAGTGTACTTCCTGAATTTTGGAATAGACCAATGAGGTGCAAGTTATGAGCTAATTAGTGCTAAATGATCCAATCAGACTTGTGGGTTTAGCACCTGAAAGAGGATGGATATAAGCCAGGGTTGGAGGGAGCTGAAGAGAGACTATGCCATTCCCAGAACAGAAGAGAGATTATTCCAGTCCCGAACAGAAGAAACGGCACCAGTTCCCAAAGAAGACAGATGGTTCTAGCCTCCAAAGAAAGAAAGAAGACGGCCCCAGCCTCTGAAGGGAGAAGAAAGAAGCAGAAAACTCTGTTCCTTGGCTCCAAGAGAAGCATCCAAAAGCCCACCTCAGAGGAGGGAAGAAAAGCTAAAGACCTCTCTGTCAGATAGTAGGCATCTGTTTGTTGTTGGTGTAGCCCTAACTCACAAAGACCTGTTAACACTGAGTGTCTCTGAAACTACCTTTGGGTGACCAGTAGTCACCATCACTACTGGCCAGTGTTGTCCAACACTCCTGGTGATTGGTGGTACCATCACTGACATTATCTGGGTAAGGTGACTGCCTGTTGTGGATACAGTAAGCTCTTTGTTTACCCGTGTTTATAAAATAAACCCCATGGTTGTTCTTCCTGGAGCTTGAGGTCTCTTGAAACTGTGCATATGGGTGAGAACCCACAGTGACCTATTTTCTTATCAGGTGCTGTCCTTTGTTTGGCCATATCCCATAGGCCCCTATAGTGTGAGTATTGTATTGCTACAGCCCTTGGTTTTGGTTTTTAACCTTTTTGCCTTTTGGGACTTTTTGGCGATTCTCTTGTCTCATAGCCTGGGCAGGTGGATGGCTGTTCCATCCTTCCATCCAGTCTTCTGCTCTGTTTCCCTGTCTGCCCCTTTTCAATAGCAAAGTAGACTAGAATCTAGGTTCTCTGACTCCAATCCAACATTCCATTGTGCCATGGATTTTTAACAAATTCATTCATTCACTCATCTATCCATTTATTCATATTACATAATATATTAAGTGCCTAATGTATGCTAAGGCACTGAATGGGAAGGAAGATAAGTATAAAAATCCTGGCTATTAAGGAGTTAACAACATGGATCTTAAGGAGTTGATAAGATGTTACCAAAGAAAGTTGAATAACAACACAGTTACATATACTAAATACCATATGAGTGGTCCCTTTAGTTCATACAGGATTTTGAGTTTGGGGATGCTGCTTCAGCAGAAAAGTGGGTTTGATGGGCATGGCTGGATACTTAGAACTGAGAGAAAAGATGGAGCAGTACTTCTCAGGCTAGGGGGAAATGGTATGAACTAAGTGCTTCCAAACATTTGTCATGGCACATTGGGAAAATCATAGAATTTGTAAAACAACTTGGGGTGAATGGAAGAAACAGCTTCAGTTCAGAAGCAAGTGACCTAGGTGTTTAAACTGTTGTCTGTTGTCTTCACTGTTGTCTGTTGGTTGGCTGAGGCCAGAGGAGAGGGTTCATAACCTCAAGCACTTGTAATACCCTTGGGAGGGCCTGCACTAAGGTATTGTGTTTTAATGTACTCATGGTTGGTTCTAAAAATCACTGATAAGGTCACAGGGCTGAAATGAAGGGAATTTCTAGAAGAATCACCACGGATACCTTTGGAAATGGAAGTTACAGCCAAGTAATGAATAGTTTTTGAGTTTTATTCAGTAGACCTGCAAAATAGATAAGGGAAATCAAGATGGTGTTCTTTTAGAATGATCTCACCTACATCAGTGTAAATAATAGACTGGAGGGAAGAAAAGTAGTTAAGAAAATATTACAATTGTCCATATAGTAGATGTTGGTGTCTTGGACAATAATGGCAGTAACAGAGACAGAAAAGAGGACAGCATTGAGTTATATTTTGAGGATAAATATGGCAGTGTTTGATAATGGACTGTGTGTGGAAAGTATAAAAAGTGGAGGAGAGAGTTTTGGAACTTGAACATAATATAGGTATTAATGATGATGCCATTCTTTAAGATGGAAAGGAAGACCAGAAGTAGAAAGAATTCTTTGGATATGAGGGACAGGTGAGATGGTGAGATTCAAGTTGACATTTAGAGCCAAGGAAACCAAATAGAAGGCTATTGCAAAAGGCCAACTGAGACAGAATGAGACCGTGAAGTAAGGTAGTGCTAGTAGGAATGAAAATAAAATGTTATTTAGAGACATAAGATGAAAATTTATAGGATTTTTGTCATGCAATGAATATGAAATTGAAAGGTAGATGAAGGCTTGAAGCCTTGATCTCTTCTGTTCTCCATGTTCATGTTGACACTTCCATTTTTAAGGCTTAAAACAATATCCATACAGTGTTGACCCCCAAGTGTTTCTCTCTAGCCCAGTCTCCTCCTACTTTTATAGCCAACTGCTTGCTTGACCTATCAAATTGGATGACTAATTGGTCTCTTAAGTGTATCATATCAAAAATGAACTTTTAGTTCCCTCTGTATCCATTCCCCCCCGACCTCCATGAATTGTTCCACTCATGAAATGGAGCACAGTCTTCCCCATCTCTCCAAATATCCATAGTAACTTCATTCTTCAAGTTTCCCAGTTAGAAGACCTTGGAATCACTCTAGATTCATCTCTCCCTCACACACCCTACACAAATGTATTCTATTAGCAAATGTTGTTGAGTCTACCTTAAAAATACAGCTAGAGTCAGACTACTTTTTTTAAAACCTGGTTTAAGTCACAATCATCTATCGCCTAGATTATAGTCTCACAAGTCTTCTTGCCTCTGTCCTTGCAACACTCTCTCAAAGCTTTAATTCCCCATTGATCTGAAGACCAGATTAGTTCATAACATGAAAATTATGTTATGTCACACCTCTGCTCAAAACTACGTCAATTGGGCCTCCCTAGTGGCGCAGTGGGTTAAGCAATGCACTATGAAGCAAACTGCAGCCACTGCAGAACGAGTTCGATCCCTGCCTCCGGCCAGGGAGGGGACCCACATGGCGTGGCAGACCTCTCCTGCCTTGCCGGCTGCTCCCCTCAGCAGCGTATTTCAGTCAGTCTGCCTGTTCTGCTCCCCACTCTGTCTCTGGTGTATCCTCTCACCCCCTGCATTTCTGGCCTGTACCGCAGTTCTTGTATGCATAAATAAAGAAATCTTTTTTAAAAACTACTTCAATTAACAGTAAAACTCCTTACAATGGTCCACAATGCCATATACAACCTAAATATTAATTATAAGTCACTTGCTTATCTTCTTGAGGTGTTGGATCAAATGCCCCTTACTCAGCAAGTGCCATGTTTAAAGTGATAAATTCCCTCCTCCCAGTCCTTATCTGCTTCCTTTGTTTAATATTTCTTTATGTCTTGAATACTAATTGATATTATCTATTTACCTATTTTTTTTAATTGTCTCCTGTTAGAATAAGGGCTAGCAAACTTTTTGGGTAAAGGACCAAATGATAAATATTTTAGGCTTTGTGGGTCAGACAGTTTCAGACACAACCACGCAATTCTGTCAATCTTATACGAAAGTAGTCATGGACAATACATAAAAGAATGAGCATGGGTATGTTCCAATGAAACTGCGTTTACTAAAACAGGTGACAGATGAGATTTTTTTCCTGTGAGCCAGAGTATGCTGACCCCTACAAGAATGTAAGTTCCAACAGGGCAAGAGTTATAGCTTACTGCTACACCCACAATAATGCCTGACACATAGTAGGCCCCCAATATATTTTCTAAAAATTTTAAAAAAGATTTATTTTATTTATGCATTCAAGAGCTGGGGCACATACAGACCAGAGGTGTGGGGGATGATAGGATTCACCAGAGACAGATTGGGGAGCAGAACAGGCAGATGGATTGCACAGGAAGATGACAATAAACTGCTGAGGGGAGCCACAGGCAAGGCAGGAGAGGTCTGCTGCGCCATGTGGGTCCCCTCCCTGGCCAGAGATTGAACTCGTGCTGCAGTGGCTGAGGATGCTTCATAGTGTGGTACTTAACCCCTTGTACCACCAGGGAGGCCTCCCCAACATATTTTTGTTGAATGAATCAGTGGGAGACTTGGAGGAGGAGGGTCAGTCAGAAGAACTATAGTACAACCATTGATGGTGCAGAATCTTGAGCAAGAGCTGCTTCTGGTTAGGTTTGCAGCATATAAATTCTCCTTCCTTTCCCCCATCATCCCTACACTACTACTTAAAACATGTCATATAAAGTAAAAGTTGTTTTCATTGCCTGTGCAGCTCTCTTGATGTGTGAAATTTCATTTGACTTCCTTTAATGTTGTCATTTGTCTAGGCAATCCTCCTGACTCAGACTCTCTCTAATAACAGTAATAACTCAAATTCTCTGCACAAAAACTAGAACACTGAAATCAGTATTTTTAATTAATTTAAAACAACCATTAGCAATAGCTTCTATTGACAACTCTCCACTTTTCAACACTTCATCATATTTTGAAGTACTCTCTGAAGTTGAGCAACTGTTACTGTTATGATATAAAATGTTCTTTTCCTTCCATGCATTTGATGTGAATGGTTTGTTCTGATAAACTTCAGCTTTCAAGTACTCCCAGCAGTAGGAATCACATGGTAAGAGATATGGTAAATGAAGTATTTGCCATTCTTACTGACTGTTCTCTCATCCTTCTCTGGATCTCTTATAGGCACTAAAGGTTTCCTGAAGTTATATGCTTTCCTGTTGAAAATGTACATTCACTCATTGAGTATTTCACATTATTGCTAACATTTACCACATTCACTGTGTATGGGGTATTGTGCTGGGGGCATTATATACATACATATATATATTATATATACAAACATATATATTAATTCATTTAATTCTTATAAATCACCTAGATATTAAGTACTGTTATTATTGTCATTTTACAGATGAGGTATGAAAAGTTGAAATAATTTTGTTTACGGTGCCATAGTTAAGAGAAAGGGAGCTAGGGTTTGAACACTGGTCTGCCTGATTCTAGGGCTAAGATTTTTTTATTCATTGTTTTCCACCACCTCAATAATATTTACCATTCTAGGCAATACCTCAAAAGATAAATCAGACCTGACATTGCTGTCTTCCCAGCGATAATGCTGGTTGGGGTTGCATGGGTGGGAGTGGAAGCTGTCAGAGGCAGAAACAAAAGAATTCTGCTTATGAACAGGTTCGTAAGGAAGTGGGCACAGCACTATGAATTTATGGGGTTGTGAAGAATGGAAGGAGAAGGCTATAGACTGAAAATGAAGAGGGGCCCCTAACTCTAGAATTTAAGTCAACTACCAGGATAGTAAAAAGCCACTTGTGAAGACATAAGTTAACCAGAAAATTTCCCTCTTAGAAGTGGAGTTAGCTGCCCAACTCCAATTAGTGTTTACTGATAATATATGTCACTAAGAAGCAATGGTCTAAAATATAATCAGTGGAAAATACTAAGTTTGTCTTCAAAATGCTGTGACTGGGAAAGTTCATCAACACTAAGGAGATTCAAGATAATGTGACATGCACAAACAAAAATAAAAATAAGTAGAGAACTTGTTTTTGTCATTCTAAGCCCTGCCCTTCTGATGTATTTGTTATTTTTCTGATGGGGGAATGGATAAGGAGATAAACTACAGTTGACCTTTGAACAATATGGATTTGAAATTAGCGGGTATACTTATTTTTCTATTTGTGGATTTTCTATCTTAGGTTCCACATTTATGGATTCAGTGACCTCAGATGCTCACTGATGGAATCCATAGATGCAGAACCGCATATGTATGGAGGGCTGACTATAAGATGTAGTAGGATTTTCAACTGCTTGAGATAGACACCCTTAACTTCTGTGACGTTCAGCATCAACTGTACATGATGCCATTTTTTTCAGACCATTACTAACTCTTTACTCCCTCTTCACTGACCAGGAACAACAGCCATGGCATATACCATATACACTACTAGCTCTGAACCAAGCATTTTACATAAGTTATTTCCTTAATCCTCACAATAACACTAGGAGTCCAATTGGATTATTATTAGTTTGCTGTGCTGTGACAAATCACTACCATCTTGGTGACTTAAAACAATAGAAAATTATTCTCTCATTGTGGGATCCCCAGCCCTCCTTATTCTCAGGCTATTGTCTTGGTACTGAGAGTTCTTGCTGGTCAGCTAGGCATACAGTCAGGCAGGAGGCTTCTCACCAAGGACAAAAGTCCTGGTATGAGGAACATACTGGGAAACCAGTATCTGCTGAAAACAACAAGCAGATATTATGACTAGATTAGCAATATCAGCAAAAATACCTTTCTTGAAAAGATTAGCAGAAAGTTAGGTAAGAATTGAGAATGCAGATACTATGCTTTGATCAGCAAGAATTCTGGTTACCAAGGCAATAGCCCCGAGAACAAGGAGGGCTGGGGATCCCACATTTCATAATTCTGATGGTCAGAAATGTGAAATCAAGGTGTTGGCAGGGTCATGTCCCTTGAAGAATGTCAGGGAGATTCTAGTTCTTGCCTCTTCTTGATTTCCAGTGGCTACAGATGTTGCTTGTGTGTAGACTCATCACTCCACTGTCTGCCTCTATCTCTCAGTGTTCCCTATCTCTTCAAAGTACTCTCCTATTAAAGCCCATCCGAATCCAGGACAATCTCATATAGAGATCCTTAATTATATTTTCCAACTAAGGTCACACATTCCCAGATTTCAGTTAGATGTATCTTTTGCCAGAACACCATTCATCTCACAACAACCAGCCTAGCTGAGACTCTACCTAGAACTGTTTGACTCCAAGACTGTCTTTTCCCACTAAACCAGGCTGCCTCCACCAAAATAGCCTTTTGTCTTTATACGGTTTCTGACCATATAAATACTTCCTACTGGAAAGAGCATGTGCTGATTGACATAAGTTTGGTTTGCTGTAAAGTATCAATATGAATTAATAAATTGATATTTGGTTTCTAAAACATTGCGTATGGATTTACTTTATTTGAAATTTGTCCCAAGAACCAAATCTTTCTCTGGCTAAAATTGGCAAAATTGAGTTTGTAAACCTGCAAAACTAAGGATTGGGTTTTGGCTAAAGGTTAAGATTCCTTCAGGGGATAGGCATCCTACAACCTACAAGCTATACCTGCTTCTTTACTGTGTAAGTGATCACAATAAAAAGAAATGTGATAAAGTTCTGGGTGTGCAGAATTTCTAATCAGTTATGAGCTAATAGGAAGAATTTGTATTCTATCAATAACTCAACAGAAAGGTTCACACATTTCACTACTGTGTCTGCTCTTGAATCTTGCCCTGGTTGTCAAGTCACAAGGAAGGAGATGCCACTAAGTATTCACTATCATCTTAAGGTTCAGGGATTCAGAAACAGTAGGGACTTCCTGTGTCTCAAAATCGATCTCTTTGTGAGACAACTGGCCTTGCTAACCAGTTGACACTGGCCTGCTTTCAACCTATGAACAGCCTCTTAATCACTGTGTTTTTCAGATTTCAGTCAGTCTGTGGACCACCCATGGTGGTGAACTATGAGTTGCCACCAGGGAACATGATTAAAAAGTCAGTTTCTTCTTTTTTTAACAATGGTGTAGTATTCCACTGAGTATATAGTCTACAGTTTCTTTATTCATTCGTTAGAGACACTTAAGCCGGTTCAATGACTTATGCGCGTATGGAAGAGCAAAAAATGCAACCCCCCCAAAAAATGTAAAAAATTAAAAGAAAAAAAGCAAAGATGGATAACCTCCCAAGTCAGTTTCCTGACTCTTATACACTGTGGGTGGGAGTGTAGCCTAGCCCAACCCCTATGGAAATCAGTAAGGAGGTATCTCAAAATATTAAAAATGCATCTATTATGATCTAGCAATTCTACTCCTAGATAAATCTACTTGAAGAATGCAAAAACACTAATTCAAAGAGTTATGTTCTCTCCTATGTTCATTGCAGCATTATTTACAATAGCCAAGTTATAGAAGCAATCTCTAAGTGTCCAACAACAAATTAGTAGATAAGGAAGATACGATATATACACCAGGGAATACGACTCAGCTATTAGAAAAAAACAAAGGTGAACTTTTACATTTTGCAAGAACATGATGAAATTGAAGGGGATTATGCTAAGTGAGATAAGTCAGAAGGAGACAGACAAATATTGGATGATTTCAGTCATAAGTGGAAAATAGAGAAAGGAAACAAAGGAACTGACAAAACTAAAACAAAACAAACCTTAGAAATCTGACTGCAGAATTGAGGCTACTAGAGGTGGTAGTGTAGGGGTGGGAACAAAGTGGGGAAGGGGCCCAGTGGCTTAGGGTACAGGGTTATGGGTGTTTTGGTGGTGGTGGTGGGGTGGTCACATATATCTGAGGAAGTGTGAGCCTGTTCTAAATTGTATACAGTTTTGTAAACATGTTACCTCAATAAGGAAAAATAATACATCATAATAATAAAAAAAGAGAGAACGATGAAAACAATGTCAGTTTCCTGGCCCTTCCATATTCAGTTAGTTGTTTCTGAAGATGGGATCTAGGAACCTGTATTTTAAAATAGGTACCTGGAGTAGTTTCAATACATGTTCAAGTTTGAGAACCACTGCATTCTGGTGAAATCAGGCCTCTACAATATTGAAGCACTAAAATATTCATTTGCAGTTCCAGCCAATAACCAATTACAATATTGCATTCTTACAGCATGATCTGTAGACATTAGTTCAAGTGACAGTATCATTTTATATGGCTTGATTTAAATCAAAGCAGTTATGGTAAGAAAATTTCTCAATCCCTCCCTCCTGAGACAATTTACGTAATAACTTTTGAGGAGAATGCAATAACCTCTCTTTAATATCTTAAATTGATCTCTAAGGTCCCTTTTGGCTCAAACATTTGGATTCTATGAATGTTCCTCAGACTTCAAATCTGTTTGTAACAAACACATTGCTTGTTATGGACCAAGCCTATTTCCCTTCTTCCAGGCAGACACTTTCTGAAAAAAACTGGCTGCTGGTGATTTTCCTGGATGTTTTCTGACACCATATTCCTTCTCACTGTATTGTGGTGAAGAGTGTGTGTAAAATGCCAAGCATTGTGTCTGGCAGAAGGTAGTGGTTAATAATTGTTCATGGTGTTTCCAGTGCATTATTACAAAAACTATCTCTTGAATTATTGAAAATATAAGACTGGAGAGCTGCAACTGATTGAAAACTAAGGAATCAACTCTGTTGACATCATTGGGTTTGTTTGGCTTTAGGGAAACTGGATAGAAGCCAAGTCCCTTAGGGCTGGTTCAGCAGCAGGGTAGTCAGATGGCCTGAGGACTGTGTAGGTTTCTGCCACACACACTGCCTTGGAGAAGGACTCTGCTTCCAATCTCCAATATGGTCCCTAAGTGGACATTTCTGAAGGTGTATTCCATGGAGAATATGAGTATCCAGGAATGAATGTTGAGAGTATTATATAAGAGAGAGCTCCACGAACAAGCAAGGTTGTCAACCACTGAATTAGTCAAATATGGTTTCCCAAAGACAAAGACGAGAATTCTTGGAGTCTTTAATGTATTAGCAATGTGAATTCCCAAGTGAAGGGTGTGGGAGATGTGGGTTTCTGAGTTTCTAGGACTTCACTCCCAAGGTGGTAGTAATGGGCTAATGGTTCTGAAGAACACACTTGTAAGAACATTGCTCCAGAGTCACAGGTGTCCTCCTACCTGCTCACAGAATGGAGATGTCTTAGATCTCATGTGACAAAAGTAACAAGAGAATAACTATGTGCTAAATTGTACTGCACTTCCCCTCAGTATCCCAGTGTCCTCTTTTTTTTTCCTTTTTGCACAACATTGTCTGTGTCCATCATTTTATTCACTCTTTTGTATACATCCTAGCTGCCCTTGCCTCTTTGCCCTCATCATATTTGCATGAAAGGACCCACTCTGGTTAAATTCAACTCTGTCTATTCTTTTTTCTAAAAATTATTTTATTCATTGTTCATTTTTGTGCAACATTTCATTTCTCCCCTCAGATGTACAGCTCTGTCTATTGTACACTGTCTAGTAGCTGAACAAGGTTGGATACAAACTTACAACTTTGTTCAGGTTAGATTCATGATGACCACAAACCTCACAGTGGGTCTTGGGGCTGCCTTCCAACTTCACTACCTTCCAGTTTGGTTGAATTTCCTTTGTCCAAGCATTCTCAAACTCGCTTGGATGACTGTTTCATACTTTCCTTCTCCTCAAATCTCCAACTCCCCAAACCCCAGCTTTCCTCTCTGCTGCTGACTATAATTCCTATTTCACTGAAAAAAAAAAAAACCCAGAAGGGAACATGTACAGGCCCACCATCATATCTACAGATCTACTTGTATCGCTGTCCACAAATTCCGCCCTCCCTCCTGTCACTGAGAACAAACTATCTGTAATTCCATGGAAGACAGCCTGCTCCACTTATGTACTAGACCTTGTTCCTTTTGGCTTAATCAAGGTCATCACTCTAGTCATTTTCCCTTGGCTCTGTGAGGTCAGCAATTTTTCTCTCATGAAAACAACATCTGCAATGTTTAAAAAACAACTGTTCTCTTTACCTCTGCTACAGCCCAGTTTCTCTTTAGAACAAAAATTCTAGAAAGAGTTGTCTCTGCTCATTTCTCCAGTTTCTGCCAGTTTCTCATCTCCCATTCTCTGCTGAACCCACTCCCATCAGGTTTTTTTTGCCCCCATCACTCCACCAAAATGGTTCACATCATGATAACGATATCTCTTCAGTGCTGAATTCAATAGTCATTTTTCTGTTTTTTTTTTTTTATCCAACAGTGGCATTCAACACAACTAATGGATTACTCCTCATTGAAACACTATTTTCACTTGACTTCCATGGTATCACACAATCTTTGTTCTCCCAGTTCACACGCTACTCTCTAAGTATCTTTTCCAGAGTGTTCCTCATCTTTCTGACCACTAACCTGTCTAAAGGGCATCTCAACTTAAAATTCTTTATTTTCCTTATACCTGCTTCTTTCACAGACTTCTTTATCCATTCTTCTAGATGTTTACACCAAAACTTGGAGTCTTCCTTGACTCCACTTTTCCTCTTATGACCCACCTCCGATCTATCAGCAATATGGTGAGCTGCCTCTATAAAAATATATTTAGAATCTGACCCGTTCTCACTCTCTCTGCTGCCACAAACTTAGTCCAAGTCAACATCGTTTCTTACATAGATCATTGAAAAATCCATTAAACATACAAATTGGATCATATCATGCTTCTGCTGGAAACCATCCCATAGCTTTTTGTGTTGTTCACAATAAAAGCCAAAGTCCTTGGAATAATCTATAAGATTCAACATGAACTGGCTTTTTCCCATTACCTCTCTGACCTCAACTCCTACCCACTCTCTGTCTTCATTATTCAGTCCAACTGTATGGCCTTCTTGTTATTTCAAAGATAATTCAAGATAAGTCTCAGAGGACTTTACTCTTCCCTTTAACTGGAATGTTCTCTCCCTCTAGACCCATAGGTTTACTCACTTGTTTCCCTCAGATCTCTGCAAATGAAACCTTACCAGTGATATTTCCTTGACTACTTTATTTAAAGCATTCTTCACATGCTTCTATATCATTTCACCCTGTTTTATTTTTTCATTGTACTTATTTTCTAAAGTACTAATACTTGCTCATTTATTGTTTATTCCCAGAACTAAAATGTAAGTTTCGCTAATGAAAGGGATTTATTTTGTCATTGCTCTATGCCCAGTACCTAACACAGTGTCTGGCACATGGTAGGAGCTTAGTTAAACAAATTTAACTGTTAAATAAATTAAGAACGATTATAAGTACAAGAGGAGTTTTTAGACATTGAGCATTGGCATCTTCAGGTGGGGATATATCACCTTCACCATCTAAAGCAACCCCATTCCAAGTGGAGATTCCTCAACACTGTATTCCTGGCAGTGGATTGACTGTTTGAATGAGGACTTGCAGGAAACTCCATTCAATCTGAAGCAAAATGCCCCATCATAGAGATATTTAATTCCTAGAAAGATGTTTGCCAAAGGTCCTTTTTTCACATGAAGTATTTTGAATAGGTATTAGATATATGTGATATGAAATGCCAAATGTTCAAAGGGCAAGTAGTATCAATCATATTCCACCACCTCCCACTGTAAGCACTCTATTTCAAGCCACTCTCATTTTTTTAGCCAAAACTATTGCACAAATCCTTTAGAAACATGTCAGATCATGTCACTCCTCTGCTAAAACTTGCCAGAGACCCCTCATCTTCCTCAAAGCAAAACTAAAAGTTTTCCTATCTCCCCAGACACCAAGTTACTTTCTTGTAGAGGCAGTCACCAGTCACATGTACCAGCTTATTGTGTATTTTTCTAGAGGCAACCTATGCATTATATATACATACTTGTGTGTATAATCCTTTTTTTAAACTATGCACTCTATTTTGTACCTTTCTTTTTCTCACTTGATGTCTATGCCATGCTTGTCAATGACCACAAAGTTATTCAAAGTATGGCTAGCATATTCTCTAGGGATTGTAAGCCTGGCCTATACACAGGCTTCATTGGGTTTATGACTCTCATGAAATTGCATGTAGATATTTTTGTGCATGTGTATGGGCTCATCTTTCAGTGAAGAGTGCCTCAACTTTTATAAGAGTTAAATAAGTATGGGGCTTCAAACAACTAAGAGTCACTATTTTGAGTCTAAATCTGCCTTAATGAAATTTATACATACCCCTTTGGTCCTAGTTCTGCTACTTGGAGCTGTTCTGTCTGAGCCTAGTGCATAGGACATACAACAGATAATTCTCAAATGAGTGAAGGGACTGCACAACATGAATCTACTCCCTTTTCTCCATGTTAACTTTCAGCTGGCTTGAAGAAAGTCATCTTGTCCTTCTATGTCATCTCTTTCCCAAAATTTAATGACTTAGTTCATATAACTTTCCTTAATTTGACAATTTCCAAACCCATATGCTTTGCCCTTCCATGGATGAGTTGTAATATGGATTTTTCTCCTCATGTACCTTCAGGGGCAAGTAGATAATAAAAAAAAAAGTGAGGTAGACCAGGTGTGAGACACAAGGCAAGTGGCAGGACTTGTGAAATCTACACAGTTGTCTAAATATATTCACATTCCAATTTATGTATAACCAAACAAAAGACATTTGCAGGCTAATTTTGTCCCATGGGCTGGCAGTTTGAAAATCTAAAAAATTGAAACTCACAGCTCATCAATACTCCCTTCCCATCTTCTGCACTCTATCAGCACACTTTTATTCTCCCTGTAAGCCTGTTAATTTAGTCCCACTAAACTATGCTGTGATTCTCAAATACCCCTTATGATTTCTTGCTCTTATTCCTTTATCCACGTGGCTTTCTCTGCATATAATGATTATGTAAAATAGTTCCTATTTGCCCCTCCAGATCCACTTTTTAAAGTAGACTTTTTTAATAACAGTTTTCAGTTCACAGAAAAATTGAGAGGCATGTACAGAGATTTCCCATATGTCCCCAGCAGGTCAACTTTTTGCCTTTCTCCATTCTCTTTCTCTGTCTCTAGGTGTTGACCTTTATGGTCTGTGTTAACTACCTTCCTTGTCCCCTGCATTCTTGTTGCATATTGCCAATGGGAAGCACTAACAGGGTATTGGAGCTCAGAAGCATATTAAAGTCTGGATATTTATTCATCCTGCTTCCTCTCGGTGGGGTGTCATCAGCTTCACTGAGTCCTTCTAGAAGGATCTACTACATACCACAAACTTTTTTTTTACACGTTAAAAGGAGTGTTTATTTGGAAAAGGAGAAAGAACAAGAGAGCACACACTTTTGTTTGTTTGTTTTGGCAGTCAACTCCCATAGCCATGGCTACTCTCTCTGAGTTCTGATAACTACTCCCTTCAGGTATAAGGTTGGTGAGGGCTTCCTGTAGTGCTTCACCACCCTTTGTTGGCTTCCCTTGTCTTTGTTCACACTGTTGTAAGCAGTCCCTTTATAAACTCTCCACACTTACCCTGCTCTAGTGAGCCATCAGTTCCCTCCTGGACTCCTGCCCGCTACCATTCCCTTCCCTCCCTTGTCCACTTGGTGAACTCTGAAATGTTCAGGCCCCAGATCTCTATGAGGCTTCCCCAATTGCCCTATCCACTATTTTCATCATTATTTTCTCAGCTCCTGGCAAAGTAGATGTTTGGTAAATATTGGTTATCTTTTTTTCTTTTTCTGGGGAAGATGTGAAAAAGGTAGAAATAGAAAGAGTATTTGTTTTCTATATGTTTCAAGCTATTTGATTTTAAAAGAAATGCCTGCAGGTTTTTAACAAAAACTAGAACTAAAGGGAAAAGTGTGAAGTAAAAGTAAAAATGTGTACCTCGCATCCATGCTGGAAGAATATATGAGGCCATCCCTGCTATGGCCCTACCCCAGGGGTAAGTCTGGGGTGTGCATTCTTCCTTTTCTAGCACAAAATGTATACATTTATTTACACATACAATATAGATACATATCTCTGCTCTTTGCCTTTTTCACTTAATAATACAATGTATCTTTATTCTATGTCAACCCACAGAAGTACAAGGGCCTACTTATTTTTTATGGCTGCATTGCATTCCATTTGAAGAAAGTACCATAGCTTATTTAACAAAGCTATTACTGAATAGTTGGGTGTCTAATATTACTTACTGTTATAGCAATGCAACTAAAAACACAGAGAAACATTGGGTAACATTTAGCTACAAAAATATATTCTTGAACTTAAGAACCAAGAAGGGAAAATCTCCAGATTCCAGAAACCAAAAAAGAACTCAAAATTACTGCAATGAACATAAATTAAAGTTTCACAACTCAGAAGGCTAATAGAACCAGATATGTACTAAGGAGGCTGAGTTTTAAGTCCTTTGAAAAAATATAGAATTGAGTTAGAATAGTGCTTCCTGTATAAGACAAGGAGAAGAGAGCTGCGTCTTCTATGAATTGAAGACTGATTTGCCAAATAGCCAGAGGCATAAAAATAATAAATCTTATTTAGTTCTTAATATGTGCCAAGCACTGCTCTAAATGTTTTGCATGTAATCCTCACAAAACCCCATGCAGTAGTTACTATTAAAACCCCTATTCTGCAAAAGGAAATAAAACATTTAAGTATCTTGCTTAAGACACACTGCCAGCGAGTTGCAGATTTGAGATTTAGACTCAGGAACTCCAACTCCTAGGTGCATTATGGCAGAACGTCAGGACATTAAACATAATGGGAAAATCATAAAACACACTTCAGGATATCAAAGTCAAGGGAAAATCTTAAGACCTACTATAGAGAAATAATGCTGGAAAGTGTTTCTGCAGAATAGAGTCCTATAAGTGGATTTTCTGGGACAAAGGTCAGGCATATTGAGAAGAAATGAATGTGACTGAATCAATCAATGAGTCCAGTAGGGGCATTTTTTTCTGCCAGTCTAATCATGATCTATTTTTTAGTATATCTGATGTTGCATCCTCCAGCTACCTATTTATTTATGTATTTGCAACTACATCAGTACTATTGATTCATATTGAGCATGAGGCCAATTAAAATCCCCAAGACATTTTAAATGAAGGGCTGTCAACTGAGATCTTCTCTAGCATGTACTTGGGCAATTAATTTTTGGAACTCAGATATGGGGCTATTTAGATATTGGTGAGATCACTGAGAGCTAGAACCATTAAAGGTGTCAAAAAAGAAATAGAACTTAGGCAGAGTAGAATTTCTTATATATGGAAGAAAGGACAAAGGAGAGTTTTGTAGACTTGGGGGACAGAAGTAACAAGAACGATGAACCAGTAGACTAGGAAATGAGCAGAGTGAGATATGTGGAGGGTGGAGGAGTAAAGAGATAAAGTTCAAAGGCAAGTTGGGACCAGATTATGGAGGGCTTGGAAAGCAAGGCAGAGTGTTTGTACTTGATATCATATTTGGGTATTTTGGAGTCACTTAAGCCTTTTAAAAAGGCAAGTTTGTTAACTAGCCAGCCAGCCACAGAAAGGTTAACTAACCAAGGAAGGAGCAGGAAACAGGGTACAGTAATTCAGCCCTGTAGTTTTGTTTCTGGGTTACTGGATTGGTTAATTCAGGGATGCTACTAAGATGACTGATTTCATGCTGAACTACTTGAATAATGAGAACTATATGTAGTGAAACTGCAAAGGCGAGCTAAAAGCGGTATTTAGGAAAATTGTTTAATAGAAACTCAAGATGCTTTAGTGCTCAGTGGGATGTTTGAAAAAGGCTGCAGGGGAACAAGAGAAAAAATGGGAGAATGGGATGGAATATGCACTGGAGTGAGCATTAAAAATCCTCAGTTGTGGTCTCTGCTTTACCTTCTGCCAATCATGAGACTTTGTGCAGATTATTCAAACACTGAGGCTAGTTTCCTGATCTGTAAATTTACTAGTACATAATCTCTAGAGGATTGTAACCTGGTCTGCTTTGTTCACCACAGTATGCCTAGCCCCTAATATAGGACTTGGCACACAGCTGAGCTTCGTAAGTAGTGACTGAATAGAATAGATGAGTGAATGAATGAATGAAGTGAAGCCTGTCTTTCCTGCCTCCTTAAATTTCTGAAATTCAAATGAGATCAGGGATGGGAAAAAATACACAAGACACCATTAAAACACCAAACAATCCTGTGGTACAATACTGCAGCTATTACTGAGAAGTATAAATGAGAAGACTGTGTGCAGTACTCTAAAGATGAAATGGTTAGTGTGATTGTGTCAAGTTTTTTTAGCACGAGAGGTCAGAAGAATAATGAAAATATAAGATACCTAAATGTTCCCAGTTCAGATCAGGAACGCATCACAATCTGTGTTCTTTTCATGATCTCATGTTGCTTGCGCTCGTGCACTCAGGGGCAGTAATGGATGTTAATTATCATTAATATTCATTGATTTTTAAGGAGAAAACCTGTAAAGAAGGTAATAAAATTTCCATTTTAGAGATGAGGGAACAGGTTCAGAGATGTTAAATGATTTGCTTACAGCTATAGCAAGGAGGTTCCAAAGCTAAAATATTATCTCAAGTCTGTTTGTCCCTGAAACCAGGGGAAGAAACTGCAGATTAGCAGATTTCTTCACACCATAAGGATGCCCTTGCCAGGAGACAGAGCCATCCAAAGATGAAACCAACTGAGTGCTGAGCTAATGAGCTTCTCTTCACGGAAAGTAGGGTTACTATGTAACTAGGAGGATCCAGTGCAAAATGAAATTATGTGTCCGCGAAGCCAGCACTAACTGGAAGTCTATAGCAGAAGTGAGCAGGTCTCTACACAAGTATGTTAAAGAGATGAGTTGATATGAGTTAAGACACGGGACCAGGTGACCTTCACCAAAGATTCTATGTTCTTACTCTCTTAGCCCAAATGAGTTAGGGTAGCTTCCCAATGGAGTTGATATGACACCCGAGAGGCTTTCAGACTGACAACTTTGCAAGGTGCCACGAAGATCCATCATGCTCTGATCCTCTTTTAAGTGGTGGAAAGAGTCAGACAGATGTGGATTCAAATCCTGGCTCTGCTGCTTACCGGTTAGTGTGTGCCTTTGAACCAGTCACTTGCACCTCTCTGGGACTGTTCTCTCACCTAGAATATGATCCAGTGCCTGTCTTGCAGGGTTGTGGTGAGGTTTCAGTGCGATGATCCAAGAGCTTCTGGCACTTGGTGTGCCCACAGTAAAGGTTAGCCATTGTTTTCTTCCTGTTATTGGGGGACAAGGGAAGGTGTGACACTTGGTCATTTGCCACTCTTGAACACTTCACAGCCCTGCAGACAACATGCAGAACCCTCTCCCACCCTGGTCCTCCAAATCACACCATGATGGTGGTGGCAGGCTGTGGGGGAAGGTGGAATGGGGCTGCTAGTAGACTGTATTAATAACGAACTTTCAAGGACTCACAAGGTTTTCCCTACCCCTGAAGATGCTCTTTCATAGAAGAGGGCTATTTCAATCCAACATTGGACTCCTTCCAGGAGAATGATTTACCTACACTGATTTTCCACAGGACCAAAGCTAAGAATAAATTACACTCCTGTCCAGCAAAGCTACATGCATTAGCCAACATAGAATAGCAAGAACCTTAACACCTCTCTGTTTGTCTGCAAGATTTCTTCCCACCTCTTCATAATTCTGTGAAATGGTCTTCATGGCAGAGTACAGATACCCACAGTTTTCCAGGAACTTCATTGTCCCTTACGCAGTACAGAAAGAATGGTATGAGAATTTAAGGGAACATTGCAGTAAATCACTGAATAGCTTGGCTTCTTCTTCGTTTTTGTTTTTTAAAATAACACCCGAACCAAACCATTAATTAACTGGGCAAAAGGCTGGAGCTATTATGCACTAATCCCCACCCCCACCCCATGTCCCTGTGCTGCACGGCATTTTCTTGCTAAGGAAGGGAGGAACATTCCTTTTTGCTTTTGTTTGAAAAACAACTGCTCATTTGGCCTTGGGCTCATCTCATAACTTCTTTTTCCACTAGACTGCGTAAGCCATATATCTGTACACATTTTAACTTGTGCAGGGATTCTGGCTTTTATATATGCCCTCATATATATGCCACCAGTACCTTTCCACTATGGCCCTTTTCATCAAGAGACGTGTGGACATTCATTTTGCAATCCTACATAGTTAATCCTGCCCCATTTCTTTGGTTACACTGTGGTACAGTTTTGGGGCTGTCAATATGGAAGTATTTCTGCCCTATCTTTGAAGGCAGAGGGGTTTTAATGTTGGAAAGAGAAACACAGTATAATGTAGAAGTTCGTCAAATACTCACTTAATGGATTTTCTTTCACATTCTCCCCCTTCCTTCCATTCCATGGGACTCTACCCTTAGCTCAGTTTGCCTTCTCCTTCCTCTTCCTCTCCCTCCTCTTCTTCTTCTCTTCCTCCTTCTCCTCTTCCTCCTCTTCCACTTCTCTTCTCTTCCTCCTTCCCCCCTTCTCCACTTCCTCCTCCTTCCCTTTCTCTTGCGTCCTCTTTTTGCCTCTTCTTCATCCTCCTTTTATTAATTAATTAATTTTATTTTGGTGAATCGGAGGTCTGCAGTTTGCATCCTGAATCTACTGCCTAATGTGGGGAGGGAGCTCTGGTCCCAGTCCAGTCCCAGCTCAATTGCTCATCCCCGTGCTCCTGGACTGTTGCTATGACCTCTTAAGTAGTTGTTCCATGTCCAGTGTCTCCCTCTCCAAACTATCCTAAATATAGCTGCCACTCATCACTAAACCTCAGCCCTTGGCCAAAGATCCTTAGTGTAATGCAATGTGTACATATCTCATCCTGGCATTCAAGACTCTCCACACTTAAGTTCATTTATCTTTCTTTCCATCCTTCTCTCCCATTACTGTTCTGTACAAAACATTGACTTCGGTCACCTTCATAACCCCTTGTTTTTGAAGCACAATCTCTGCTCCCCTGCTTCAGCATTCCCTCTACCTGGAGTAAACACTCCTCCATAGGGGTTCTCTATCTTATTCATTGTTTAGTGCCCATGTCAAATGCCACCTATGTCATGAAGATTTTCCAGGACCTTTTGGCTGGATATGAGCTTTTTTTCCTGTGACTATTTACAGCATTAAGCATTTCTTTTGAAACTCTCATCATCTGGTGCTTATTATAGTTATGTGTATAATAATAATAACTTACATTTGAGTGCTTACTATGTACATGAGCCTCTTTATATGCATAAAAACTATTGAGGACCCCAAAGAATGTTTATTTGACCTATACCAGTCAATATTTACCTTATTAGAAATTTTAAAAAATCAACTTATTAAAATAATGCTGTTAAAATATTACATGTGTTAATATAAAAATGTATCTTGAATGAGAAATATATTTTCCCAAACAAAAAATATGTAATGAGAAGACTAGCACTTTGTTTTTGAAAACCTTTTAAATAATCTGGATTAATAAAAGATAACTGGATACTCCTATCTGCTTCTATATTCAACTTACTACAATATCACACATCATGCTGTCTCTGGAAAACTCTACTATATACTTGTGAGGATGAGAGGTAGCAAGAACAAATTGGGCTTGAGTATTTTTATGAAAATGGTTTTGACTTCACAGATTGTCAGAGGTCTTTGAGTATACTTTGATGGTTGACATTAAAAAGTCAGCATATATGAAGTGCTTAAAAGTGTGCCTGGCAATTCATATGCAAAATATAAGTGTTTGTTAATATTCTCTTCCTCAGTCTTTACAATCCTCCCCTCACATGAAGTAGATACTATTATCTCCCATTTTACAGGTGGCAAAACTCTGGTACAGAGGAGTTAAGTAACTTGCTAAAGGTTAGACAGTGAGTAACATCTAGAGGAAGAGCTGGGACTTTAAGCCACTTAGTCTTTCCCCAGCACCTGGGCTCTTTAGCACTTTGCTAGACTCCTTTTCCAGCTACTCAGTGAGAGAGTTAAAAGCAGAGGTCACTGCTTGTCATCTCAGTGTCCCCAGAATCTAACTTGGACCTATTGAACTTTGAGTAATCTTGCCATTTTAGAATGGCATGCAGTTTAAAAGTTACATCTTGAGGGTGATGAAATTAACCCTAAGGGTCTGTGGAAGATCAAAAAAGATGAAAAATCCATGGACTTTGGATTGAGACAGACATGGATAGTTTCAAATGTCAGGTCTGCCACTGCCTAGTTTTGTAATCTTGTTCTGCTTTTTAACCTGTTTGAACTTTAATTCCCCCTTCTGTAAATGATGAAACTAACCTTCCACATAGATTATTGTGTGTGTTAAATGTGGTGATATCTAATGAAGCACCTCATATGTAAGAGATGCTTATTAGTAGTTCATTCTATTCTTCTTTGATTTCATTAGTATGTAAACTCCAGGAGGGCAGGAATATTTGTCTGTTTTGCTCACACTTGCATACCTGGAGCCTACAATAGTAACTGGCAAACAGTAGGTACTCAATAAATGAATGAATGAATGAGCCTCTATGAGTTGGCATACTATAGACTATGTATCAAGTAGCTCAATTTATTGTTGAAGGCACACAGAGAAAGTTTAATAAAATGTGTATTTATAAAAATGGCAAATCAATTGGGGGGGGGGAAAGTAACTACAATAAAGTAAAAAATCAAAATCAAGATCAGAGACATTCTGTAGGGGAGGAGGAGGGAGGAGGATGAGGACAGGAATGGGAAGAGCACAGGGGACTATGGAGGCGGTGCCTGGGTGAATTGGTGGTGGGAATGTCACAGGGAAATCATACATTGTACAAATATGAAGGATGATGTAATAAATATACATAAAAATTAAAATAAGATTTTTAACTCAAAAAGGCAAATCAAACAGGGGGAGAAAGTGGAGGAGAGAGAGAGGAAGAGAGAGAGAGAACGAGACAGGTGCTCAATATTATGTTGCATTTATTGAAATGAGTAGTAGTACTAACTACAGCAATTTTGATTCTCCCAGACAATTCTATCTCCACTAATAATACCTACTTATGAAGATCCCTGCTAGGTGTGAATATGTTTATAACTGCGACTCAGGTGTGCCCTGAAAACTATCCAGTTCTCTCCTGTGAACTGTTCGCTGGGAAGACACATTTGAGTCAGCATTAGAGACACTGAAATTCCAGCTGCTGCCCCCGAGGGCTGTTCTGCCAATCTGGCTAGACATGCACGTCTCCTAACAGCAAGCACAGCTTCTACCCTACAGTCCCTGCTCATTGTGGTTCCCTGTGCCAGTGTTGAGGCCCCTTGCTGGTTTTCTCTTGACAACAGGCTTGCTCTTTCTTGATACTGGAGCCTACCACCCCACCCCCTTCACACAGCACCTTTGAATTGCTCCCTAGCGTTCTATTCTTGATTGCTTTCCATCTCTACATGTTAGCTTTTAGGGAGAGCCTTTACTTGGCCTACTTTCTTAATAAATGGTTTGCTGAGATCCTGATTTTCTTCTGACATTAATCCTCCATGAGGGACAAAAAGAAATGATCTGCTTTCAGCTGTTTTTTTCAGTGTTCTTTTAGATTGTAAATCAAGGAAGTCTTCTGTTAGGCTGCTGCCTTCATTTCAAGAGACTCTTCACTTTCCCTCAGTGACTTCAGAACTAAGGTATATTATAGCTCATCATGGCTTTCTTATTAGTCCTCTTTTTCTTCTCTGCATCTACTCCTGGCCTTCCTTAGAGCAGTTCAACTACCCTGACATCTAATTTTTCCTATTTTGAAAACAAGTCTTATATTCTCAACCATCTCTGAAACGTACTTGCTAAAATAAATACCTACTCTTTTAACACATGCTCACACACATGCATGTGCACGTTTGCATGTGTGCACACACAAATGTGCTCATGAGAGATGAGGAAAATCGTGGTAAATGGGGAAGCAAACTCTCGGTTTTCATTTAGATAGATTTCTCAATACTGATAAATAAAAATTCAAAGATTCCTAATTTGAAATGTATGAATGGCCTTCATGTGGTCTGTGAGTCCCCCAAAATGTAACCATTTAATAATGTATTGTGCTTCTAATATGGACACTGTAGTGGCTCCATCTGCATAGGCCATATAATTCATTCCTCACCACAACTCAGAATAGATTTCTATGATCTGCAATGACAGATGAGAAATCTGAGTCTCAGTCAGGGGAAATGTCTTACCCAGGATCACTCAGTAAATAATAAATCTGAGTTCAATAGTCAAGGCTGATTCCTTATCATCATCAGCTCTCCCAAGCACGTTAGAGCAACTGGAAGGAATTTGAACAGATGAGAATGGGGCAGTATGAGAAAGTAACAATGAATAATATAACTAAAGGTATCAACATGGGAAAGTGTAGCTACATGCAGGAAAGCAGTAGAGGAGTTAAGGTTGCAAAATTATGCTGGAAATAGAACATGAATGGTTAGAACTTTCTAACCTGAGGGAAGCAATGATAGATTTTTTTTAGTAGGACAATGACCTAATCAGAGATGGGCTTTAGGAAGATTTGTTTGATTCAGGTCGAATCCATGGTTCCTGTATGCAGTTGATACTATTTAAAAAAATTCTTTGCTAAGAATTTTTTATTCACTTCAAGCCTACGCTTTGGTCAGAATTCTCCCTTTGTTTTTACATACTTTAGTGAGCATTCAGAAGGCCATGTGGAAAAAACATAAAGAAACAAACCACACACAAACACAAGATAATTATGTGCAAATCTGGGAAGAAAGAGCACAGTGGGTCATGATGAACTTTATTGAACAGACTGTAAGTAATCAATGTTCCAATTGTAAAGAAAGAAACAGCAACCATAGCACCACCCTCAACAACAAAAACAAAAACTGCCAGAATCTGAGCGATGTGGATGAGGGTTGAGGAAATGGTGCTTTTAGACTTTCTGATTACTTTTCTTAAAACAGCAGAAGTGAAACTGTAAAGGCACCAGGGGAGAGTCATGGGCTAGTGTGCTAGATGAAATGAGGAAAAACCAGAAAGGAATTAGGAAGGAAGGGCACAACCCATAGCTCGTTCTGGATTACCAGCCCCATCAGACAACCAAGACAAGCTGAGTAGCATTAGAAGACCACACTGGGGCCTCCCTGGTGATGCAAGAGGTTAAGTCTCAGCACTATGAAGCTATCACCAGCCACTGTAGCACGAGTTCTATCCCTGGTCGGGGAGCTGACCCACATGGCACAGCAGACCTCTCCTGTCTTGCCCGCTGCTCCCCTCAGCAGTGTATTTCAACAGATCCTCCTGTTGTGCTCCACACTCTGTCTCTGGTGAATCCTTTCACCCCCACCCCACCCTGCCTCTCACCTCTGGCCTACACTCCAGTTCGTATGTGCATAAATAAATAAAATAAATCTTTAAAAAACCACACTAAAAGTAGACAAGTGTAAACAAACCTCCCACTGGTGATTCATTTGTCAGACTAGTTGGCTGTCTCCTAATCTTTTCCCCCTCCTCTACATTCACTTGGTCAGCACGTTATTGTGAGTGCACCTTACAAGAGTCTCCTGAATCACAATCATTCTACTGACTCTCACTTACAGGGTGTTTCTGTTAAATTCTAGATCCTCTCTACACTGGATCAGGTTTCTACTTATAGTTTCTTCCTCCTTCTAGTTCAGGCCTCATTCTGCCTCAAGACTAAGTCTCCTAATACTCCCCTGCTTATAAATCTTCCTTGGTATTCCATCGCTTGTAGGATGTCATAGAAGTCCTTTAGTATGGAGCAATGTGCTAGGAAATGAACAAAAGGATTCCTCTAGATCTTGGATGGAGGAACAACTGAAGAGCTATGTCTGGGATGAGAAACTCTTGAAACAACTCACTAGTTATTTCTTCTTCCTGCTCTAGGAACCATCCCTCTTCCCAATGATGGGTGTTGGGAGGTTTGGGTGCAGGGGAGATGAGTAACTTATGCTTTAGTTCATCCTAATGGTAGATTGCAAAAGGGTATCTGTCTCTCTTCTTTAAATTTAATAAATAATTTGATTTTTTGCCAATTTTGTTTTCATTAATTAATTTTCTTTTTTTAAACATCATTGTAGTCCCCATATATCTCCCACCACCATGTCACCTGGGAACCATCACCATATTCCTGTCTCTCTCTTGATTGAATCTATGAGGCTTTTCCTCCCCAGAGGTTACCCCTTTAAAATATTTTTTCCCATCACAGTCCATGTGCTTTCTAAATAGTACATGCTCAAACCATCCTCCCTATGCCTTTCTCCATCAAAAAATTATTTCTTGCCTTACAAAACTCATTTACCAAGTTTAGAGAAAGAAAAGGGATTCTTAAAAATCAGAGGTAAATCTCACAGCAGACATCATATTCAAGTGGATTTGTATTCACTCTTCTACTATACAAAATGTTATTCACTCTCTGACTCCCCAGCCTACTTCTCTCCTCTTTCACTGCTTTGCCCCACCTATTAACATGCCAACTCACCTTAGCCTCCATTCATATTGAGCTTTCCCACATGCCTCCAGTAAACCAGCCCTTTGAGGAAGGTCATGCACATGTGGTTCCCTTTGCTTAGAACACCATAATTATTCCTATGTCACCAGTATTTTCCTGCTCACCTTTTTTTTTTTTTTTACATTCTCATGTTTATTGCAGCTTATTTACAGCAGTCAAGAACTGGAAATAACCTAAGCACCCACCAATAGATGATTGAATAAAGATATATAAATACATATACATATGCATATACATATACTATTACATATAATATGTATAATACAAACACAATGGAATGCTACTGTTCCTGCTCACCTTTAAGACCATGAACAACTATCTTACCCTCTTGGGAGCCATGCTCCACCAGACCAGATAGAATTAATTCCCTTCTCCTTTGGGCTCCCAAACCATTTTTTTCATACCCTTATTGTAGTACCCTACTTATCATGGGTTTGAGTCATACCTCTATTACTTATAAAGTTATATGATGTGGAGTTAATTATTTTATCTCCTATTGTCTCACCTATAAAATGGAATAAATGAGATACTTGTATATTCTTTAGGGCACAGCCTGTCAAATTGAAAATGTTAATAAATATTATATATCACCAACTGTCCTAATGTTGTATCATTAATATATATCATACCTGTATATGTATAGACTTGGTTTATGATTATATATTTATTATGATGATAACATTATTTAACATTTTTTGTTTGCTGTGCTTATATCTTATCTTTTAAGTTGGTTTATAGGTGTCTTGAGGACAGGACACTTATATTACCTTCTCCCCTGTAGTGCCTTATATATGGGGTCATTAACTATTTGTTGGCGGCAGTATATGTAGTGGGGAAAGGTCAAACATCTGAGAGATTTGGGTTTGCATCTTGACTGTCCTTAGTGGCATGATCTCAATATTCCTGCACCTCAGTTTCCTCATCTTTACAATGAGGGTGATAATAATAGTACCTAACCATATGTAAAGATTAAGTCAGGAAACCCAAGACATGAAAAACATAACACATGGTAAACATTCAGTAAATGGCTGATATTATCAATTTTGTGTCCCTTTGCAATTAGCTTAATAAATACTTGCACTTGAATGAACCTAGCTATCTACCAAAATCTGGGGATCCAAGCAGACAGGATAACTTCAATTACTCCTAGGGATCAAGAGGAAAATGTGAGTCATCTCCATTTATGTCATGGGTGACTCTTAACTGGGACACGATCCTCCAGAAAGCAACAGACAAAGCCAGCTGAATCACTGTAAAATCACTTCTGCAAGGATTACTCCAATACTTTACTGCCCCCATATAACTCATCAGACACAGCCCCTCATGTATTAAGTACAAGGTGCCTACTCTTCCTGTGTTGAGAAGAAAAAAGAACTTCAAAATTATTGTAAAGCCAGTGTTTATAATCTATTCTTCTTGCTTCTTCTGTAGCCTCTTCCCATTTATTTGCTGATTACCTTTTCCTGTACTCGCTTCCAGTGTAGCCGAAGTCTGTGCAAACTCTCTCCATCATAGCTCCAGCAGAATGACAGAGAAATGACGAGCATTGACTATTTAGGTCCAATATGGCACTGTGTTAAAGAACAAAACACTCTAAACCCAGATGGCCTGGATTAAAATCCCAGCTCCACCTTTTACTAGCTGTGAGATCTCGAGCTCATCATGTAATGTTTGTGTAAATTCTTTCCCATCTGTCAAATAGGGACAAAAAAAGCACCTTCCTCCATGTGTTTTTTAAGGATTAAATGAATTGATACATTTCAGAGACTTAAAAGAGTGTCATATGGTAGGTGCTATATACCTACTAGCTATTATTTTAACACTTTTATTGAGATATAATTCACATACTATAAACCCTAAATTTCACCTACTTAAAGTGTATAGTTGAGTGGTTTTTAATATAGTCACAGTGTTGTTCAAATATCACTATAGTGTAATTTTGTAGCATTTTAATCACTTCAGAAAGAAACCCTGTACTCACTAGTAGCCATTCACATCCATGTTTCCCTCCCTCAACCCCAGGCAGCCATTAATCTACTTTCTCTAGATGTACTTCCTACAGAAACTTCATATAAATGTACTCATGCATTGGTGCTCTTTTGTGACTGACTTGTTTCCCTTAGCATAATGCTTTTAAGGTTTACCCATATTGTAGCAGGTATCAACTTTTCATTCTATTTTAAAACTGAGTAAGATGTTATTATATGGATATACCATATTTTGCTTTTCCATTCATTGATTGATTGACATTTGGGTGGCTTTCCACCTCTTGCCTATTATGCATAATGTTACTATGAGCCTTCAGTTAAAGGTTTTTGTGTGAAGATATGTTTTCAACTCCTTTGGACATATTCCAAGGAGTTGCTGGATCACATGTTTAATGTATTGAGGAATTGTGAAACAATTTTCTACAGCAGCCACACCATTATACATTCCCAACAGTAATGGGAAAAAGAATTTGGATGTCTCCATATTTTTGTCAACACTCATTTTTTATTATAGCCACTGTAGAGGGTATGAAATCTCTGTGATTTTGTTTTGCAGTACCCTGAAGGCTAATGAGGTTGAATATCTTTTCATGTGCTTCTTGGACATTTGTGTATCCTCCTAGAATTGTTTTTCAACTCCTTTGAACATTTTAAAATTGGGTCATCTCTTTGTTATTGAGTTGTAATAGTTCTTTATATATTCTGGATACAAATCCCTTGTCAGATATATGTTTGCAAATATTTTCTCTAATTCTGTGTGTTTTTTTTTCGTTTTCTTGAAGCTATTGTTATTAAATAGAACTGGGTAAGCTTACCTATAATGAAGAATATCGACTGTATGGGAGAGAATGACAACTAAAAACCAGCTGAGAGATACCCTTAGGTAAACTACCCTTTTCTTTTAAAAGAAAATCCAAAACACATTTATCTTCTACTTTGTGTGAAGCACTGTAAGGAATAAGATCTGGTCCCTATCCTCAAAGAGCTTACCAACTTAGAGGGAAGGGAAAATGCAAACATGTGGAAACTGAAATAATTATAACATGTTTAAATAGCAGTTCAAGACCACAATAGAAACGATGCCACAAGGCACTGTGTGATTAATTGTCAAACGAGTTGCATGGAAAATAACTGCTATGGGAACTCAAACGAGGGAGAGAGCACTTGGGGATGGGGTGGTCAGGAACAGTTTTAAGGAGGAAGGATCTAAGCAGTTTGTAATTGACTGCAGTCACGTCTGTGTACTACTAAACAAAGACTTGGGGAGAAACTAAACAAAGACTTGAGGACAAGAAATATTGACTGTGTTTGAAGTGAGGCATCTTAATGATTAAGCTGATACCACCATTTTATTTCAGCCTCAGCAATAATCCGCACAGTTCCAATCTTCCCTAGGAAAACTTATGTGGCCTCTGTCTAGTTCTGGGGCCACATTGAACTCCCAGAAACATTTTGCTTGGTTGGCCTCATTGGAAAAAATTAGAATTTGCAACAAAAAAAGAAGTTAGGAGAAAATTTCCCATAAAATACTTATTTTAGTTTTGCTAGAAAAATCAAGAGAGTTGGCAACCCTGGGTTGAAGCATACACTCTCTAGGATCAAGGCAGATTTCACCTTTGCTTGAAGCTGCAGACTTCAGGTTGAGATCTCGTAGAGACCTAGGTCTTAGACTGAAAGTTAGTTCAAGTGCGGCAGTTTCTATTCCCTGCCTTTGGGCATATATGGTGTCATTATCTTTAATTTTCAGAATATCAGTTAAAACCCACAGAGGTTTTGACTTGCTTAAGATCACAGAGCTATTAAGTGAAAGCCGGAGAACTAAAACCCACATTTTCTGCTTCTTAAGGAAGTGTTCATTCAACATCTATTTTTCTTTTCTAGTCTAGATGCCGATTGTCAAGTACTATTCTTTGTCTCTTTGAAAAACCTTGTAACATCTCAGGGTTCAGTGGATCCAGGTCAGGTTCCAAGAAAGCCCAAGGCATGAAACACACTGTTTTTTATAAGTAAACATTCAGTAGACACTTCTTGGCTTATTAAAATGCACTCATTCAGAGAAAAATATGTCTGGTACCTTTAAGAAGCTTCAGCTTTGCAAGCTTCTTGGCATGCATAGGCTGACTAAAGTATCATCCTCACATACTTCACACAGTGCTTTTCATCTTAAACTGAATATATCAAAGGAGGGAATTAGTGATTTGTTTGCTGTACGCGCCATCTTTTGATGTGGGGGAGGAGCATGGAAAGGACTATCATCCAGGCCTATGTCCCTGGGACATGTACCTCATTTAATCTTGACTGTTTTTCTGAGTGATAAGGAGAAAAATGAAATAATAGCAAGTGCAGGAAAAGTGGCTGAAAGTCTTGCCTTAGAAAATCAGTGGCGCCCCAACCTGAGGTTGCCTCAGAATCCCCTGGAGGACTTGGTTAAACACAGATGTCTGTGTCCTGCCCCAGAGTTTCTTATCCAGTAGGTTTGAAGTGAGTTGGGCCTAAGCACTTGTATTTCTGACAAGTTACCAGGTGATATTTAAGCTCCTGGTCCAGGAACTACACTTTAATAACTAATGACTTAGATTAACAAGGTAGTTTTCTCAAGAGATTATTAGCTAATTAGAGAGATCTGAGCAACAGTTAGCATGCAAACGAATAAAGGACCATGGGGAAAGCATGTATTGTATGCAGTGAAGAGAGCACAAACTGACCAGGAAGCCAGCAGAGCTGGATTACAGCACCATTGGTAGTCTCTTAAGCAATGTCCAAAGAAGTGTAGAACAGTTCAGTCCACGTGTTCCTCATTTATTTTGTTAGTGTTTCCCAAATTACACACTGTGGAACCCTACAAGATGTTAATTTGGCATTCAATGGGATAAAAAAAAAGGATCCTTAGTCAAATAAGGCTGGACATTTTTGAGATAAATAAAATGGAACAGCGTTCTTCGTTGCAGGACTTTCCACAGCATTTAAAATACTAACACGCACTGCAAATCTCCATGGGAAGATAGAATATGCAATATTTCTCAGGCTTCACTGACTAAGGAGCCTTTGCTAATTAATACCTGGCTAGTTTTCTGCAGAATATGGCTGGAGAAACATTCATTGGTTTACATCCCAGTGCCAAAACATTTTATCAATGGGCAAGGCTGCTAGTAACAATGGAAATAGCACTGGACTAGGAATCAAAAGGACTAGGATTTGGTCCTGTTTCTGCCTCTTAGTTCTATCTCAGGATAACTTGCTCTCATGCAGAATGGGTGTGCCTGAAATTTATCATTCTTTTGCAAATAGTGGCAGCTGGTAGCTCCAGCCCACACACACACACACACACACACACACGCACACACACACACACACAGAGAGAGAGAGAGAGAGAGAGAGAGAGAGAGAGAGAGAGAGAGAGACTTTTTATCTGGAATTCACCATGCCCTCTAGAGTATTCGATCTCTAAAAGCAGAAGGGTGAGAAGTCCTATGTTGAGAGTTTGATATGGAAAGAAAGGAGGGCAGGGGATAGGGAAGGAAATAAAGTTAGACACTTAAGGGACTGCATACCATGATTTCAACTGAAGTGATCAGGCTGAGAAGCATAGATCTGCTTTTGATTCCTGGTTGTCAGAGAAAGTTTTGTTTCACCAAGCACACCGAGTGAGCTTATTTGTTTACCACAGAGCATCGGAAGTATGTCTGTTGCCCAATTAATCGTTAGTTGTTGAACAAAACATTAAACATGACCCAATGGGGAAACATTGCAAGTTGCACATAGTAGGATGCCACAACCTATCTACATTGATGTGAAGATAAAATACATGCCCATATTAAACAATTGTTTGAAAAACACTGATGGAATTGGGGATTCAATTAATAATGTTTAGTTCCTACAAGGTACATAAATATATGCAACATGGAGTCCCTTATAGATCCTTGTGAAGCCTTTAATAACAGCTTTGTGAAGCCTTTAATAAGGATCAATTCAGGTTAAAAAATAAAACGTGATTACAATATTTCTGTCTTATTTTTCAATGTCAAAGTTAAAATAATATTTAAGTGCATGGAAAAATCCTAACAGCTTCGATGGCCTATTTGATTGAACAGAATGACAATGAGAACATCAGTGCTGCTTTTAACTCAGAAGCAGTTTGCTCATCTTTATCTTGAAATCAAACCTCTGATATATCTGGAAGTAGGGTGAACTGAACAGGCCCAAAAGGGTCTTAGTGGACTCCTCACTGCTGTAGACCCCCCAAAGCACAGGGCTAAATAGAAATTGTACTTGCTGACCCACAGCACAATAGAGATGCCTCTGTTGAGTTCAGTTGATCATGTCTTGTTTTCAGGAGGGCTTGACCTGTTTTGACTAAATTGCTTGGTCACTCTAGACAAGCCGCTGATTAATCCAATCAAACAACCTTATCAGTCAGGTCAAGAAGGTGAAATTGGTTTTTCAGCTAGATTTTGACCGTGAGAGCTTTCAGACAAGAAGCTTCCCGAGTCTCCTTTGTAAACCCTTTGTGCACTATGCCTCTTTCCCATGGCTATTGAAAGTTATTTATTCTTGAGACAGTCTTAGTGGTGAACAGCAGCTCGTTGCCGCTCTTATCTGCACTTTTTGCCAAGCGGAATATGGTTCATCAGAGTAGTGTGAACTTTCAAAGGAGACAGGTTCACTCTGGAGTGAAGAGTGGAGAGAATCATTGTGAAGTTCTTTCTCTTTGCCTATTTTCTTCTACAATTTTAAGTTACTTTCTATTGATCTGCAGATTTAAAATATGTGCTGAGAGCACTGCTCTTCTGTGCTGCTTTTTTCAATGTTTCTACTGAGCTTTTCTGAGTTTGCTTTTATAGAATGAAATGCACTTGTTTGATTTTTTTTTCTACATTCACACTGAGGTGGTGAATGTCCATTAACTACAACTGAATAGTGTATTAGAATCCACGTGACTACCACATGAACCCTCGAGTGCTGTATTCATGGGCAAGCTATTGTTTCTCCAACCTTCATGCTCAGGGGCATGGCATCAGTCTGTGCTGGATTGGATACATAAGCTCCGACTAAATAGACTAAATAGTTTTCTCATAAGTGGTATAATTTTGATGAGTTCTCTTTCCTTTTCAATTGTTCTTTTTTAGAGTCACCACAATTTCTTACATCATAATCGCAGCCACCAGTACTGTTTTAACATCAAAAATTTGTAAATTCTTTGCTTCGTCTACAACTTCATGGCAGTGGCACAGCCATTTTCCATTTTAAGAATGTCTACTGTCACAATTTTCCCTTTGTCCAACCCTTTTCATTTTGAACTTCATGTTGCTTCCATATATTCCCTCATCAAAGAAGCAGCCAAATTGTTTAGTGAGAAGCCATCTATCTACACAAAGCCGTAATAAGTGGATGAAAAGGAAATACTGTCAACTCTCTCATGTCAAGCAGCCAGATGTTGGCAAATAGTACAAGAACCAAACAGCTTAGTCATTGAACATCATCACTTCTTCCTCTTTCATTCATCCAGATTTTTGGCATCATGTATACATGGCGGATTTTACCCATGATTTTTTCAAAGACTGAAAAAAACCCCAAAATTATTATGCTTCTCCTCTGATGCAGAATTATCAAAAGAGAATGTTCAAAAGGGAAAACAGAGAATGTTTCACTTAGAAAGACCAATAATACTGAATTAAGATAAAATTCTCATGGGAGTAGTTACTGTCTCATGAATCACATGAGTTTATTATGATCCCTGCTTGTAGGAAAGAATGACAAATGAATTCAGATTGATTAGACATTTAAAATAACCTCTGAAAATGTTGGGTGTCACATGAAATATCAGGTATTTATTCATCTATCAGTTTTGAATAGAAGTGGAAGGAAATGGGGTTTAAGAGCCCAAAATGTAATGAAAGATTAAGTGTCTAATGTTCCACAAAATTTTGGGAACCTGAAAGCATACATCATCCATTCGTAAGGATTTGTGGAAGATGACCTTTTTAGTCTGTTTGATTAGAAAATTATGGTCAGATGATTGTTCCTAGAATATGTGGATGGTACTTGTGGGTTTCAGCAAGTGACTGAGTTGTGCTCCTAGGCTACTGAAATCTTCAACTCTCAGAGGGTCTGGGAGGAGGCAGGGACAACAAGGATCCTCAGGTCTTAAATATATCCTTTTCTGACCTAATCCATGCAGTTAAATAGGGTGTAAAAACCGAAAGGGCATCAATCAAACGATTTGATGGTATGAGTGTCAGTGTGTGAGCTGTGGGGGAGGGTTGTGGATAGATCACAAAGCACAAGACTGGAGATGCGCATGTGCTAGGGCCTGGGCTTTGGCCTCCCCTCTGCAGCTTCTTGAGAGGTGAACATTTGCAAGAAAACTTCCTCCCTGAATTACGACCACATTTGAACTACATCAGGTGAGCTTCCCCCTGGAAACTATATCTCTCATGGAAATCAGGAGGCAGCAGAGAATGTAAGAGCTCTGGCTTTGAAGTCTGCTGCCTGAGTTCAAATACTGACACTGTCTCTAATTAGGTATGTTATGTTGGGTCTCTTCACTTCCGAGTCTCGCTTCCCTCACCTGGAGAAGGGGTTAATATCATTACTTACTGTAGTTGTAGTGATCAACGAATTAAGCATAAAACTGCTTTGCCCGGTGCCTGGCAGAGAGCCGGTACCCACTGAAAATTGGGGTGCCAGGTACCTTCTCTTCGTCTCTGATCCCTACAACACTAGGAGGCAGAGGATGCCATTGATTATCTTCATTTACATGTAAAGAGACTGAAGTTCTGTGATATAAGGTCCCTTGCCCCAGGCCAAATTACTAGGAAGAGCAGAAGCCAGGTTTCAAGGCCCTCCCTCCCTTTCTCTTTTTTAAAAATTTTACACATATTTTACATTATTTTTCATTTATGCACACAAGAGCTGGGGTTCAGTCCAGATGTACAAGGGGTAAGAGGATTCACTAGAGACAGAGTGGGGAGCAGAACAGGCAGATCGACTGAAACACATTGCTGAGGGGAGCAGAAGGGAGACAGGAGAGGTCTGCTGCACCATGTGGGTCACCTCCCTGGCTGGGGTGTCGAACTCATGCTGCAGTGGCTGCAGATAACTTCATAGTGCTGAAACTTAACCCCTTATGCCAGCAGGGAGGTCCCCCACTCACTTACTCTTAAGGCCCAAGCTCATTCCACCACTGTTGTTCTACCTGGGCTAACAGTTTCTTTCACCTCTTGAGAACAGCCAAGTCAAGAATCCCCAGCATCAACAGAGTTTCCAGGCATAGAAAAATCCAGAAGACTCAGAAATGAGCCAGAGAAATGACTGGTTATGTTAATATTTCTGGAGGCTCTGGGGATTGGAGAGGTCGGTGTTGGTGGAGTATAATTGATGATTTCTGTGAACATTGACCACTTTTTCCTGTTTGGATCATATTTGTAAATTCATTTCAGCATTTCTTAACTGACAATAACTATGTATTGTCTTGAACTTTCCTTTGCATCGGATGTGATATCATACTGGGTTCATTAATGAGTTCAATAAAAAACCTTTAACAAAACAACTATGGCCAAATCATACTGTTCTTCAAAGGGAGATTCTTCTAACAATCACTCCTTTCTGTCCCCATCCTCCTCCTGGCCTACCCTGGCCTGAGGGCTGCTTAACACAAAGCTATACTCCAAAAGAGCAGGCCGTCAAGGGCAAGAACACTGGCTGGAGGATGAGGGGGACTGCTGACTCTGCTCTCACATGCACTTGGGACACGGGAGGGGGATCCACTCAGCCTCCTTCCTTTGCAGGAAAAGAGAATCTGTGACATTTTACTTGGCCTTCAGGGAGAGCAAGCCCTCCTTCTGTGGGTCCAGCCTGCCAATGCAGAGCCGGGGAGCGGGGGGTGGCTAAATGTGGTTCATGCATCTGGTGCCAGCCCACTGTGCCAAGCTCGTACTTCCAGATGAGCAGGTGGCTGGGACTCCTGAATCTGGAGTAGTACAAGATCAATGAAGCAGCACATTTCAAGGGAAACTTCCAGAAAGCTGTTAGGCTCTAGGGCAGGGAATGTGTGTTAAGTTGTTCCATGGGAGACTTTGTTGGAATCAGCCCCACACCTCTCCATGGGCTCAGTGCTGGGTTTCATTGTGGGTGTCCTCTAAATCCAAGGGATCCCTGAGGCCAGAGCATCTCCAACTAGATTGGGGTCTCTGTGCTACCCGTAGCCTGGTGGGTCAATGCATCTGGTCTTTGATCTCAAGGCTCAGGCTAAAGAAGAGACTGGCACCGGTTCATCAGGCTGTGAACCCACAACTCCCATCTGCCCCTCACCGGGGTAGAGAATGAACTGTCTCCTCTCCTTTCCCTAGGCAGCAGCAGTGCCCAGGTTAGTGAGGGCTCACTGGCACCTGCCACTGTGTAAGTACTTTGCCTCATTAACCCCCCCCACAGCCCTGTGAGGGAGGTACCCTTTTGTCATGACTTTACAGAAAAGAAAGCCGGAAGGAAGCTCAGCGCATGGAGGTCACTTGCTCAGGGTCAAAATGGGCTCAATGACACTATCTCCTGTGTAGGAAAGAGACGTGAGGGAGGGGGAGGGCACTTTTCTTGTGATGCTGGAGTGTCTTAGGGCACTCTGGAATGCCCTGGGTGTGAAGATTGGTGAGTCTCTAGATGCTGCTCAGATAACTGGAAATGCAGCCCCCACCAGTTGCAGTGGTCCTCCCTGAGGAAGAATTTCTGCTCTCCAGCCACCGACTATAAGAAGCACAGTTTGCAACAGCGGAGTGCTGTATCCCAGGCTAGGGTGGCTTCTGCCTCCAAGGATCATGGGAGAGTCCATCAGAGAGCACAGTGGCCTTTCCAACAATAAAGCACTTTAGAAACATTGTGGATAGATGAACTGGACATTTGTCATTCTCTCTGACCACCTAATATCTAAAAGCCTCTCCTAGGTTTGGGAATCTTGATGTGATCTGTTTTGTGTCACTCCACCTACTGCTACTGGGCCTGGCACCCACTATTACTCCATATGTATTTGCTGCCTGAATAAATGAGGTTGCACCGTATTCTGATTCCAAACACATGCTTTAAAATTTTTTTTTCTATTCCTTTGCTTTGTTTCTTTATTTTCCACATAAGATAGAAGTCATGCAGAAGTCATCTTTAAAAACAAACCAAGCAAACTCTTGAAATCTGAGTGTAGAACTGAGGCTACCAGAGGGGAGGGGGAAGTTGGGGATCAAAGACAGGAAGGAGCCCAGTGGATAATGGTGGAGGATGATGGGGACTTCGGTGGTAGATGTGGTGTGGTAATATACATCTGAAGAAGTGTGAACCTACCCCCCTCTCTCATACACAATGTTGGAAGTCCATGTTACCTCAACAAACATAATAAAAACTATTATGAAAATTTTGAACACACGCAACAGTAGAAAATTATAAGAAGCCCTAGATACCATGACCCAGATTGACTAGCTATCATATTTTTCTATTTAGCTTTATTTATTTCCTTTTATTTTTCTCTATTCTTTTATGCTTTACCTTAATATTTTGAAGGAAATCCCAGAGATTATATCACTTACCATTATATACTTCATTATGTATCTCAAAATATTAGGGATATTTTCATTTGCAACAACATATCACCGGCATTGACAACCAAACCAACTCTAATTTCTTTAAATAGGGCTCTTGCAAATACAAGATGGTGTCACTTATAAGTGGAACAGAGAGAAATGCTCACATAGAGCCAAATGTAAAAACTAGCACTTGAAAGCTGACTACAGAACTGAGGGACCTAGGGAGGAGGGGGAACAGGAGATGGGGCATGCTGGACTAGGGTATTGGACATTTGGTGTTTTGTTGGGATGTGCACTATGGTGATAACCCATGAAGAGGGGGGGCTTCTACTGCCGAAATACAAACAACCATGTAAATAAAACACTACCTCAATTTTAAAAATATATCAATGTTATGAAATACAATGAAATGTTCCAAATGATGTTTAAATAATGTTAAAAAGACATTAAAAAAATAAACCCAAAACCAGATTTGGATTGCAATGGTGGCTGTACAATCTTGTAGATTTAACCAAAAAAAATCACAGAATTAGAACCCTCAATAGTGGTGAACTTTATGACATGAAAATGATGTCTCAATTAACATTGTTCACAAAAAATAAAACTAAATCATTCTCTAGTTCTTAGCTATAATAAGATGGAAATTTTCTGGAAAAGATAAGAATGAAACTGCGCTCTTGAGCCCCATAAGATAGTTCCTCCCTTCTGCTTTCTTTCCCAACCCCTAGCAGGAAGCATTTCTCAGGTATCTGCTCTTATAGCATCTCCAAGCTGGTATTAGGGTTTGCTGCGCATTGAGTACTCACAATGTGCCCTTTGGGTGAGCAGGAGGCCAGGCTGCCCCCTCCCAGTTTCACAAGGTCACGCGGTCTATTAGTGGCTGGTGAATGAGACTTAAGCACTGTGGCTGGGTCTGTGCAGCCGCGAACATGGTATGCCAGGGAATTAAGTAAGGGACTCCTGCCCCGGGACAGTTAGTTCTCCACGGTTTCTGTTGCTGTTGAAGTCCTTGCCACTTGGCCTCAGCCGTCCTTCCCCCAAAGACAGTTGGAAATGGCCCGCTGGGACAAGCTGCTGGCTGGGACCAGTGGGTGCCTACATTTGTTCTCCAGCTGATTAGAAAGCAGCCACCACACAGAAGCAGGCTAGCCAAGCCAGGAGCTTCTCTCCTCTTCTTTCTAGATTCCAAGAGCCCACCCTGGCCCCTCACCTCTCCTGACTAAGCTGCTTTTGCTGTTTGCCAAGACAGAAAACTCCCAGACTGCCCCTGGGTTCTAGGACACCGCTGGGACGGAGGAAACCAGAGTAGCAGCAAAATTCTCTCCATTGCTTTTGTGTTCTTTCGCCCGCCTCAGTTCACACTGGACTTCTTAGGTCGCCAGGCTCTCCTTAGCTTGCCCTCCACGTCTAACTCCCCAAATCTCTTCCAGGGCCCTAATCTCCACCTAGATATCCGAGATAAACCTCTCAGCTTGCACTCCAAGCTGAAGACCGGCTAGTGGGAAGAAGGAACCCTCAATGTGGGCTGGTGGAGGTCTCTAGGGTCCCATTCTGACTGAAGAAAACACTGGAAAGGAATTCAGTGCAGGGATTTGGTTCCACTGCTGATGAGAAGCCATGGTGCCAAGCAGAGGACAACGAGGAAGCAGAGATTAGCCACTGTGGGAGCTCCTACCCTAGGACCAGGGTAGCCCTGTGTAAACTGGAGCCACAGTAAACCTGATGAGGAGTGCTGGAGCCACGGAGTCACGGTCACGGTGGGAGATGTCGTATGAGGTGGACAGGGAGGGAGAGGAAAACCTGTTTCTTCTTCCCCCTCTTCCCAATGTGCTAGCGGTGCTTTCCATTGGCTAAGCCCTCGATGAGAAAGAGCCTGCGAGGGTCAACTTGCCCCTCACTCTCTCTGCCCCTCTCCTGCTGTAACAGAGCAGGGAAAGGAAAAGGAAGGGGTGGGTGTGGGGATAAGTAGGCCTGGGACCATGGACTTAATGGTCCTCCTTGCACTCCTCTAATTTATTTGGATATATCAGTGTCCATCTGAAAATAGTGCTGTCACCCAAAGCTTTTTTTTTTTAAAGATTTATTTATGCATACAAGGACTGGGGTACAGGCCAGAGGTGCAGGGGATGAGAGGACTTACCAGAGACAGAGTGGGGAACAGAACAGGCAGATTGACTGAAACACACTGCTGAGGGGAGCAGTGGGTGAGGCAGGATAGGAGAGGTCTGCTACACCATGTGAGTCACCTCCCTGACCAGGATGGAACTCATGCTGTAGTGGCTGTGGATGCTTCATAGTGTGGTTCTTAACCCCTTGCACCACCAGGGGGGGCCCTGTCACCCAAAGCTTAGAAAAAGAATAAGAGTTTTAAGGATGGGGATGGAGCATGAACCTGTGTTCTTTTTTATTTTATTATTTTAATTTTTTTTACATTGTTGTTCATTTTTGTACAATATTTGACTTCTTACCTCAGGTGTAGTCCCCATAATTCTCCCACCACCACAGCACCCATGAACCATCACCATAGTCCCCTGTGCTCTTCCCTCTCCTGTTTTGACCCCTCTCTCTCAATATCCCCTGCTGTATGCCTCAGATCTATGGTTTGTTGGCTTGCATCCTTTGTTCGGCTTTCCTATATTCCTCCTATAAGTGAGACTGTCCAGTATTTTTCTTTTTCCTTCTTCCTTATTTCACTGACCATAATCCCTTGCAGCTCCATCATGTTGCCACAAATGGCATGAGTTTATCTTTTTTGATTGCTGAGTAGTATTCCATTGTGTATTTATAGCACATGTTCTTGATCCAGTCATCTGTTTGGGGGCATTTAGGTTGTTTCCAGGCTGTTGCAAGTAGCGCTGCAGTAAATATAGGTGTGCAGGTTTGCCTTTGGATTAATGTTTTTGTGTCCTTTGGATATATTCCCAGGAGTGGAATCGCTGGATCATATGGTAGATCCATTTTTGTTTTCTTGATTCTTTGCCTGCAGGTGTTATCCAGATTCCACTCTGTTTCCTTATTTGACCTCTCCCTGCAGGCACCCTCCCATTCCTCCTCCCACCCCCACATGTATATACACAGAGTCCAACAGAGAGAGACAGCTATTTTGCTTTTTGGGAATGTGTAATACACTCATCGGCTCCCAGGACTGTGTACACACAACCTTCTTACCTGCAGGCCTTCAACTTTTGCAATGCTATCAGGCAGGTGAATTTGTTAGAATCACAGCCCAGAAAACATAACTACTGATTTATTTCCTCAGGTGTTCAAAAAGTTTGAATGTGTAGATGATGGGAGAAGCCTGAGAGGGAATAAAGAAAGGCACCAAACTTTTCCCATACCTTATCTCATTTAATCATTACAACCCCTCACAGTAGTTGCCCTTGTGTCTATCTTTAAAACAAAAGAGCACTCATTATAGATTTATAAAACAGTTGCAAATACAGCATAGAATTCCTATATATTCCTTCAGTTTCCCCAAATGTTCATACCTTACATAATCAATTTGTGTCCATTTTCACAAATGAGGATGCTGGGGCTCAGAGAGTTTAATTGCCCAAGGTCACAAAGCTAGGATTCAAAAGAAAATTCACATTGTTCTTCTTGCATTACAGCACTGAGTAGAATTATTTGTTTCTATCTCATTAGTTTGGAGTCTCTTTCCAAATCTGGAACGCTTCATGTCACCTTATAGTTGCTTTGCAAGTATTATCAGAGAATACTTCTTCCACAGAGTTGTAAGATGCTCACACTAAAATATCCAGGGAAGGGAGAAAGGCCGCATTTGATTTGCCAGCTTCAATTGATCAGAAAAGGTTATGTGGGGGCCTGTGTTGAGAATGACACTGAGTCGATGCTCATCAGGAAAGAGAGTTGATTGATTATTGATGCCTGTCATGGACATTGAAGTGGAGAGCAGCAGAAGCCACGTGACACATCGACAGTCCCTCAGGATTGTCTTCTCATTTTACAAAGCACCTGAGATCCAGAGAGGGGACAATATCCTTGCCTCATTAGTGCTACCGTGAAGAATGGAACCTGGGCTCCTGCCTCACGGTCTCACGTTCTTTCTGCTTTATACTCAACTCACGGTAACAATAATAAGTATCTGCTGCCAGGCACCCTGCTAAGCACATTCTGCTTTCCATACCTTACCTTTCATCCGCATGACAGCCCTGCAAGGTAGGTATTTTTCCCCTCATCTTACAGAGCTGAAAACCTAGACTTGGAGAAATGAAAAACCTGCCTAAGGCCCACAGCAAGCAAGTGGTAAAGCTGCAATTTAAAAACAGAGACTGGTTTGCCCCCAAGCCTAAACCCTGGGCACTGGCTTCCCCCACACACAATTCTGGATTTGCCCACATAGTCCCTAGTAGAGATGACCCCGGTCCCATTGATTTGGTTGGGACTAAACTGTGACAAGAAAAAAAGCTTATTGTTACTAATTTTCTAGAAACAGATTTGCTTAGTGACCCTTAGCTATACAGAACTGATTTCTTTGGGCTGTTTCATGTTAGATGTGTTAAAAATTGACATGTTAAGAGAGCTGATGTGTAAAGGTGACCTAGTTCACTTACAAATAAATGATTAATATAACCTTATGGAGTGACTGGCCTGAATTACTGATTCTCTCACTGGGGAGACTCAGAAAAACAACAGGTCAGACAATAAAATCCATGCTAGCATAAAACTATAGTGTGGGATGGCCATGGATGACTCAGGGAGAATCAGAAGATAATTAAATAAGAGTGAGCTCTATGGAATGCAAAGATAATTTTTAAATGTTGCTCTAACCTAAGAATATCAGACATTATTAGCAAAGACGATGACTAGGATAGGAAAAGAGGTAAGTTAATTAGAATTATTAGATAAAACATTTTAAAGAAATTGACAGAGATCACATTTTAAAGGGAAGACATTCAATCGAACCAACTTCATTACAGCAATTCAGCATTGATTAGGGACATATTATGTGTGTGTCTGTGGCCTGCGTGCTTAAGGGAGCTCTAAAGGCACTCTCCTCTTCCCTGACCATCTACTGAACAGAAGCCCATGTTTTGACAGGATAAGAAAGCATTTTCTATATAATATATGGGTGCAACTTATAAAATTCCTTCTGTGAGCTAGTGTTATGTGTGCCACTGTGTAGACATCTTGTATGCCAAACAGTAGTCTTACTGTCAGGCTAAATGTTCAAACAGCAGGGACGCCAGAGTAATAGCAGAGACACTGTCTACCTATGGTTACTTCAGTTGCCAGAACTATTCTAAGCAAGAAGAATCCCTCCCTTGGAGGCCCCAAGGTGGGCTTGCATATTATTGATATTTGTAGCTTCTTGGTCCGTTGTGAATGTTTAATGCCAAGACCAAACTGGCTAACATACATTTTGAACATCATCTCTCTCTCTGCTCAGAGGTGTCACTCAATAATACCCTCCTTCCTCTGGCTCCTCCTCCAGGGTAATCTCTCATCATCCACACTGTGGCAACTCCACCTAAACCTTCCATGTTTGGGCCTTTAGCATAGGCTAGTCCCTTCACCTAGAATACCCTTTGTTTCCTTGTCTGCTACTTTTCCTTAAGTTCTATCTCAAAGGTCTTCTCTGTAAAGCTTTCCGATGCCCTGAAGTGCCCCACTGTCCTCCCACAGCTCCCTCTATTATCACGACTATGTGTTTTATTATATGGCAGGCATGTGCTAGACCTGGTCCCACTAGATTGTGACTTTCATGGGAACAGCACTGGTTTATCCAAGCTTGATTCTCCAGGACATTCAGAACCTATGGGGTGAGTAGAATCAACACATAACACATACTTATCTTCAGAGGCTCTTCCCACCTGGGAATTTTTTTTTTTTGTCTTTACTGAGGTAACATTTTACAACATCGCATATGATTTAAGGGAATAGGCTCATACTTCCTAAAATGAATGTCACTATGCCACCTCTAGTAGACTCAATTCTGCAGTCAGATTTCTAGGGTTTGTTCAGTCAATTCCTTTGTTTTGTTTTTCTATATTCTGCATATGAGTAAAATCATCCAGTATTTGTCTCTCCTTCTGTCTTATCTCACTTAGCATAATCCTTTCCAGATGCATTTATGTTGTTGAAAATGGTAAGAGTTCATCTATTTTTACAGCCAAGTAGTATTCCATTGTGTATATACACCACATGTTCTTTATCCACTCCTCTGTTGCTGGGCACTTAGGTCATTTCTGTAGCTTGGCTATTGTAAATAGTGCTTCAATGAATACAGGAGTGCATGTATCCCTTTTGATAAGTGATTTTGCATTCTTCCAGTAGATACCCAGGAATGGAATTTATGGATCAAATGGTAGATCTATTTTTAATCTTGGAGGAACCTCCATACTGCTTGCTATAGGGTCTGGGCCAGTCTCCAAGCGCTAAGAGTGTATAGCGGTTCCTTTTCTCCACACCTTCGCGAACACGTTTCTGATCTTGTTGAAATGGGCCATTCTCACAGGTGTGAGGAGAGCTCTCATTATAAACTGACTTGCATTTCCCTGATAATGACGAGCATTTTCTTCACTTTTTTATTGAACTCAAATTCACATAACATAATATTCACCATATGAAGGTATAAAGTTCAGTGGGTTTTAGTTTGTTTACAATGCTATGCAATCACCATGAAGTTGGGAGTTTCATGTTCATCTGCATTTTCTAGATGAGGAAATGGAAATTCAGTGCAGTGACTCGCCTGGGGTCACGTAGCTAGGAGGGTGCAAAGCCAACGTTCGAACCTAGGCTGTTGGGTCTGCCTGCAATGTGCGTTTCACCTCATTTTGAGGTGAAATGAGGAGGGTGGGTCAGCTCTGATTGAAACAGTGAAGTAAGGTGAGTTTGTCTTTGATGTCGTCAGACTCTCCGTATGGCTCAGGGACTCAGTGCCCCACACAGTGCCCCCTGCACTCACCCCGTAGCTCCTCTAGGGCTTCTGCAGGCAGCCTGTCCTGCTGGGCGCTGATTACTTTCTAGCTCTAAGACCTTGGAACAGGCCAGGCCCTTGTGGCCCCCTTCTGGGCCATGCTAACCTTTTCCAAAGCACATATTTACATTTTCATGGCTCCCTACCAGGAGGCAGCCTTAAACCCAGGAGCAGGTGTTCCCCTCCATAGCCCTCTGGGTGCTTCTGTGTTGGGATGCAAAGCAGGGGTTGTCTGGCCACCTCTCTTAAGGTACACCAGGGAGGCTCCTCCTACAGCCAAAAGGTGTTTATCCTGCTCTCAGATGCTAAAGACTTGGCAGCCAGGCTACGTTTTTGAGTCCCGGTTCCACTGTTGTGTGATTTGCCATGAATTGCTTAACCCCAGCGAGCCTCAGCTTCTTCCCCTTGTAAAAGGGATCTCATAATAGTTCTCACCTTCTCTGCGTGCTGTGCGGATTTTATGACACAGTACAGCTATAGCATCCAGTACCAAATAAGTACTCAAAAAATGCTTTTTCCTCAACTCCACTCTAGTTCGTCCTTTGTAGCCCTGCCTGCAGTGCCTCTTCCCTCCCTCCTTCTCCTCCTCTTCTCACCAAGTTACCTTTTTTTTCCCCAAAATCTCCCCTTCCTTTCCCAACTCCTTCCCTCCAGCACCCACAATCTTTGGCAAAACTATATCTCAGACATTCCAGGTCAATCTCATTGTTAGATAGTCTCTCCTGATAGCTACACAGCCTAATTTGAATTCCAGAAACAGAGTCCACACGTCTGAGGAGTGCTGTGACAGTGACTCTTCCATAAGGAAAGTGACATCTGACTTAGTGGCCCCATATTGTAATCTGATGAGGTACCCATGACCCCAGGTGTCTGTCTCTGTCTGTCTCTGTCTCTGTCTCTGTCTCTGTCTCTGTCTCTGTCTCTGTCTCTCTGTCTCTCTCTCTCTCTCTCTCTCTCTCTCTCTCTCTCTCTCTCTCTCGCTCTCGATCTCGCTCTCGCTCTCGCTCTCTCATGCGCACATGCGCCTGTAAGTGACAGTACAAACTCTCAATTCCTTTGCATTCAACTGCAAGGGGTGGTCTGGCAGAGTGCCTGGTGAGGCCAGGGTGATTGTTCATATCTGAGTGCAAATTCCTTCGTCAGCCTTTTCTGTCAGAGAGAGGAGAGGGAAGGAGACCTGAGGAGCAGAGGCTGAGTGGAGGGGTGTGGGAAATCAGTACACTGAGGCCAGGCCATGTGTTCCGGGCTCAGTTTGCCTAGGGTGGGCCCTGGGTGTTGCAACAGATGTGTGCTTTGGAATCACTAAGGTTGGGAAGCCAGGCCTCTGAGGGAGTGGCTGTAGGCTGAGCTCATCATGAAATGATGTGGGCTTGTATTCCCGCAGGGCAGAGAGGAGGGCCGGGGTGGAGGACATGCCTTTGTAGGGGTGAGTTTTAAGTGTATGTGATGATTGCCAGTTGGTGGCAGCAGAAAATGACCAATGGTTGGTGGGGGCAGGGGCGGGGGTCTCCTAATTTTCAGGGGGTACAGAAAGAGAATGTGTTCAAGGACGGCCCTCTTTTCTTCAGGAAGCGGTTTCCAACAATGTGGCAGGGTTCACTGGGTGTTCTCTTTCAAGGGGGGCTAGCCCCTGAGTGAAGCTGCTCACCAGTGAAGGGTAAATTGGTATTCTCCCAGTCCAGTAACCAGAAGCCCACGCACCCTTCCCTGCAGGCTGTTGAGCCGGCTTGGTCTCTTGAGCTCTGCTATGCCCTGGAGTAGATGCGAGCTGGCAGCAATGGCCCTGCTCTTCATGCCTCAGTTATGTGCAGAACACAGCTTAAAAGGAAGGTGAGGACCTGAGCCCCTACATCCCGCAAATCTCACACAAAGATGGTCATTCTGAACATTTGTGTGACCATAGGGTCAAATATTTGAACTCATTATCACAATAACAAAAAACATTTGGTGACCATTTGGTTAAGTCCTTTGAGTGCATAGGGACCACTTTACAGATAGGTTCTGAAAGTAGACTTGGCATGAGGAGATTCCCCTTGCTTTATGAACACACGTGCACACACACATACACATGTGTGTGCACTGATGCACATCGCCATCTTCCTCAAAGCTTGACCATGGTTCCAAGGCAGTAGAGTTGGGGCACATTAGAGACACATGCTCTGCCCACAGCAGAAATTCCATGTCACTGCCAAGTCCTACTGCCAGGCCAGGTCCCCCTGAACAGATCCTTAATGCCTTATCTATAATTCACAAACATTCAAAATCCAGACAACTGAGAGTCTCTTAAGTCTGTGGTAAAATCATTAGCAGCAGAACTTGAACTGAGAGGAGGCTATTTATAGTCCTCATTTATTACACTCTACGTGAATATTCATATGTTTTTGCTTCAGAAATATCAATGTACATGATTACGGGGATCCACCTTGGACCCCAATGGAGGTGATGTATAATATTATGCTGTAGGCACACTCTCCATCTTTTAAAAATCCAAAGCCTTCCAAATTCCTTCAATTACAGAACACAGCCTTATGTCTTACAATGATCTTTTTGGGGGCGCTCTGTATCAATAGGCTGTGAACTCCTCCAGGACCTTGCCCACAGTCCCACATGTGGACAGGGGAATTCTGATGTTTTAAGAAGGAAGAATGAACAGCCTTTTGTACTTGAAGGGCTCAGTGTTATGAAGTCCTTTCTCATATCTCACTGAAAGTGTGGCCTGCTGCCTGCCATTCATGTGTTTTGTGCCACTGACAAGGAAGAACAGCTGGTCAGCCTGCTTCATTTTTTTTTCCCTCTTGGGATGCAATCATCCTTCCAATCCTAACACCTTTAACCTTTCCCCCTAGATCCTCTTTTCCAATCCCTTAATCATCTTCATTGCTATCTTCTGAAGCCTTTCCAGTTTCTTTCATTCCAAAATTGTGGCCTAGTGCTTTGGACCGGGCTGCAAAGAGTTCAACTATTACCCGTAATAGGCCTCTCGTTTCTATGGTGAACTTTTCCAATCAGTTTCATTTGGCTGGGCTAAGAAGCTTTGCCTCTTAAAATACACTCACAGGACAAACTTGAAGGACCAGGCAGGCCTTTCTTCTGGCTATGCTCGTGGGTAACAAAACAGGAAGCAAAAGCAGCATTGCCTGACCATCAGAAACTGCAATTACAGAAAGTTGAAAGCAACAGGTAGCGCGTGTAATAGGAACCTACGTGCAAAAAGCATTGTTGATAATTACAATGACTTCAGCCTGTCATTTTTACCTCGGGAGAACCAGCCTTGTTTGTGTGCATCGTGTGCCTTTTCTCTAACGAGGTTGCTAAGGGCCATTTCTGAGCACTTACTTCCCATTAAATGTGGGGAGTGAGCCTGACTTGCTCTGGGTTATTGCAAAATCACCTGATTAAGTTAAACTCCTCACTAATTAAGCCTATTAGACTTCCTGTAACTCGCGATTTTTGGGGGCATAAGTAAAAACATTTGACTCAGAGGCAAAATTATTGCATTAATAACCAGGAAACAACAAAACACACATGGTAGCATTTTCGGAAGCAAATTCTGTCATCCACATTTTGTTGGAACTGCCATGATGATTTCTTGCAACCCGAAGTGCTTCCTATTGGGGTGGAAACTACTCATGCTGTGAGGGAGATTCAGAGATAAATTTTTGCCAGTTAAATTCTGAAAAATCTATTCAGGTGTGCCTGTTGCTTCTCCTAACCATGAGTCAGAACCTTTGGTAGGGCGCGTTTTGTGTAATGCATATTCTCAGAGGCTCTGCTTTTTTACAGGTCATTTTTAGTAAAAGGTCACATTATAATTTTCTGTCCTTTTTGCCTTATTATCCCTCAGGGAAGGAGATGTAGGGTGCCAAATTGGAGTGGGAAGTCGTAAAGAGAGGAATATTGAAGTTATTGACCAAGAGCCTGCAGAGCGGGGTCTCCACGGCAGAAGGGAGCTCGTTCTGGATGAGTAGATAGCTACATAAAAGCAGATTAACGTCGGTGCAGGCAGAGCTGTTGTAGGAATTCTCTTTACTCATCATCTTACCAGGCCAGGCCTAGCTGGCTCTTCCCCAAGAATGTTAGTGCTTCAAGAGGGGAGGACCATCTGTCCTCCTGCTAACAGGAGAGGTTGGGATTTTCTTTCACAGTTTCTAGATGTCGTTGGTGAATGCAAATAATGGCCATTTCCTCTCTTTTAATGACTATCCTAAACTGCCTTTTAAGGGAACAATAACTGTACGATAGGCTCTATGCCCACTGCTTTCTGTAACACATCTCTTTTAATCCTTACAACATTCTTTTAAAGAATGCACCGTTCTTACCTTCCGTTCCCAATGGCTGGGCTTGGGGAGGGGAAGGACTGACTCAGAGAGGTCTGGAACCTGGGCCAGGTCACACAGCTAGTAAAATGGCAGTGCCAGAACTTAAACATAGATCAGCCTGGCATCAAACCTGGTTCTGAACTACTTTGTGTAAGTTCTTGTGAAGTCAAACAGCTCGACCGTATTTTTCTTTTACCAAATAACAGAACATCTGGTCTGCTTGCTTTTGTGAGACTGTAATTATAGCAACTAAAATGGATGTTAGCCTAGCTAAAGGGCTTTCTACTGCCTTGTCTTGGAACGTGACCTCCCCACCCTGCTTCCACCCTCCAATTGGATAGCAAGGTCTTGAAGGGAAAATTCTAGAATGATTCTTACACTGCTCTGCTTTCTGTCACTCACCCAAGCTACATAATAGTAAGTGCTCAATAAATATTGACTGATTAATTAATGTTTGGGTATTCCCTTCAATGGTTTTAGGGTTGCTCCAGACCATTTCTTAATGTTGAGTGAAAGGTGAGCACCTTCAAAATGTCTGTTGCCTTAATTTAGCTGCTTGCACTGAGATGACTTTTTAATATCGTCACTGTACTGGAGTCGAATGGTCTCTGGCACCTGGATGATTCATTGTGTTTTTCCTTTTCCTCCAAAAGCTCTGGCATCATGCAGACACCGCTTAAAGTGATTAAATATACAGCTAACTTCACCAACCACCTATTTAGAAAATTCTTGAATTTTCTAGGAAAGTGATTACCATATTTAAACATATGTCCTAGTTAATCCTGCTCCCTACCCCTGGCTGAACAATGATTACATCTAACATTTATTTTGTGGAATGAGAATGCAATAGAAAAAGGAAACAAAAAAAACCTTTCTTTTTGGCTGAGTGAAGAGAGTTTTTAAGACTTTACCAGCTTGGTATATCTCATCAGATGCAACTTCAACCCAGGATATAGAACCAACCTGGTCAGCCCCACAAAAACATCTCATTTGGTTTAGAGGATAAAGTGGGAATAGCAAGATGGGACAAGAAAAGTTGCAGAAGTCAGTTTTCAGTCTTTACCATGTGATTGCCAGAGGAGCAACAATAAAGATTATTTGCTGGGTATCACTATGAGCCAGGAACTCTGCTAAGTGTCTTATCAGCATTCATTTCATTTCATCCTTATAAGGATGCTATGGAGGTAGGTATTATTGTCAACATTCTCTAGATGAGCAAGCTACAGCTCAGAGAGTTGAGGTAAAACTCCTAAAGTCCCTTAGCAGTAGGAGGTACTTGAACCGAGGACTCTCTTATACCAGGTTATATATTCTTGGCTATAGTGCTTTGCAGGGAACTGGGTTGCTTTCTCAAGTTATTTGGGGCTAACTAGATGATACTGGCAAGAAAGCTGTTTAAAGGCTGGTGGGAGAAAGCCTTGAGCGTGACCAACTCTTCACGTTCTGATTTGCAGAAAATAATGCTTCCTTTTTCAATATCCCAAGACATTTTAGCTTTGGGCAACAGGGATCTGAGGCAGCAGGGATCTAAGGAGACCCAGTTTCAAACCTGGCTATCTTCAGACAGACCTGTTCTACTAATTATCAACAGTCAGGGTGCAGATGGAGGGGGCTGGGAAGTGCTGGTATCTGCAAGTGTCCACAGTCCTCGGAATGGGATAGAAGACAGCTGCAGGAGTTGAGTTTGGCATGGGCACCAAAGGGAGTAACTACAACAGGTTTTAGTCTAGACAAGCAGATGACTCTGGTGGAAGCAGAAGCCCTACCCAACTGAGCCCAACTGATCAAGAAGGGTTGAGGCTATGAGTTCAGTAAGAAAATGGTAGTGAGGGTGGGACTCCATTCCTTAGGCACAGGGATGAAGAAGATGGAAGTTTGGGGAGAATCAGATCAAACCCCAGTTGTACCAGAGCAGAGATGAGACCAGGGGCTCGCAACTGTGACAATACTGCCCCCTAGGGGACTTTTGGAAAAATTTTAGATAATTTAGTGGACTGGAAATAGGGATGCTGCTAGAAATAGGGATGTCTGGGACAGTCTTGTAAAATGAATAATCCCATGTCTTGCATGATTCTCGAATGTTCTGATAGATATCTGCTGAGGGGGGAAAACCCCACCTATGATGATCTGAGCTTATACTATAAATTTATATCTATCCAGAGGGTTTTGCTCATTCCCTCAGTCTTTTTTTCCCCTTTATTTATATATATTTGACATCAATTGTGGTCCCCATGGAATTCCCACCACCATTTCACCCGTGCACCATCATCTCAGTCCCTTGTGCTCTTTCTGCCTTCATCCCATTCTCTCCTCCCCCACATGCAAAGTGTTTCTGATTTGTCCTTGTCTTTTTTTGTTGTTGTGTTGTGTTTTTTTTCTCATCCCCTCAGTGTTAACAAATTTGTGTAAAGAAAAGGAAGATCAAATTTTTTTACAGAGGTTTACCCAGAGTTGTTCACCATTTCAGAAGATCACATCGACAGTTGACTGTTTTTGGAACTAGAGTCATCTACACAATTTTCCTACATCAGATTGTGTTTGTAGGTGTAGTGTTTGTGACAATTCATGGTAAAGCAAGAATCTCTGTCTACCTGATGTAGACTTTCAGTGAGTCCTCTGTGCATATTTACATATAGTAGGGGACTTTCATTTCCTCTTTATGAAGTAGGTCATTTATTGACTGTGTGTGTGCAGCCAGGCTATAGTATCTATGAGTTTAATGTCAGGACAGTAAAGAGGTGCAATGGGAAAGATTGTTCTGAAAAATAGCTATTGAGTCAGATAAGGGTTGAAAACTACTGTGTTAATCTGTGGCTTGCTAAGGGCCCGGACCATATGTGTTTTGTGTCCATTTGGCCTAATTAACTCAGTGCCAGGTCAGAGTAGGTGCTTAGTAAGTAGTGGGCTGGTGGGTAATGAATAATGAATGTGGACTCAAGCACAGAGCCAGGGAGTCAGAGATCTAGGTTAGCAAATTGGGGGATAAAGCAGGCAGGAGCTGCCCCTCCCAGTCACCCAAAACAGGACAAGATCCCCATTATCAGAAAAGGCCCTAGTTCCTGACTTCCCCCAAACAGGGGTGTCAAGGTCCCCTGCATGTGACACATCTCTTGTCTCGAGTCCTGTTTGAGCCCAGGGACTGAGTTCAGATGGTCCCAGTTGCAGAGAGAAATGTAGTCACACTCTCACTTGCTGGTGTCAGCCTCAGGAGTCGTAAAACCACATCAACTGAAAGGAAGACTGTTTTCCAGCTTGGATGTCCCTCTCCGAAAAGTGACAGTTGGGCCAAGACAGACATGACCCCAGGGGAAATGACCATCAAGAAATTTCCCTAGAATATGTCAATACCCTCTATGTCTCTGAACAGATCTCACATGGCCTTGGACTTCAAGTAGAATTAGTGCCCATTTTCCTGTTATTGCTATTGTTTTATACTCCCCTGACCCCTTCTCCATCAATAACATGTGCAGGTGACTGTAATAGCTGAAAATAAATGGAGCCTTCGGGGCTCCCGACAAAGGAACAGGGCTCTCCTTCCTCTTGGTGGGAAAGGGACGCACCTTCCTGAGATAAAATGCATAATCACTGGGTGGGGAGTGCTGAACCACCTAATGTCAGAGGTGGAAGTGACCTCAAGGTTGTCTGATTCATGGGACCCCACACCTGGCTGCACAATAGAACATCAGGCATTCCAGGGAGATGCCAGCACCATGGCCCCTACTGCCCGGACTGTGTGACTCAGTAAGTCTGAGTGGGAGCCTGTGTGGCATGTTAGTAAGGACAAGTGGCAATTTTGGTGAGGAGCCTGGTTAGGGAATGCCCTCAGGCAGAGCTCATCTTACTGGAAGTCAGCTGAGTCCCAGAGAGAGACAGTGACTTGCCCCAGGTCACACAGCAAATTAAAGCCAAGTTGAAGCTGGAACTCACGTCTCTTTCCATTTCATAGCTGGGAGGATGTCTGACATCACTGTGACTGGTTGGAGGGATCCTTGGTGTGGAAAGAAGAGCCTTAACATCTCACAGTAGAGGCTGGCTGTCTACTCTGTCTGTAGGTGGCGACAGAAGGGATGGTAAAAGATTACTTTATCTTATTACAGGCTGTAAATTTACTGCAGGAAAGAAACAACAAAATACCTGCCATGGTTAGGAAGACAATACGAAGTTGCCAGTATCGTCAGCCATGTCTAGCCATGGAGAGCCAATTGAAAATAATGGAGGCAATTACCCACCCATTTTGTTCGAACACATTGACCGAAAATGTCTGGCAAAGGGGTAAATGTTGTCTCCAGTAGCCTGAATCACTACAACTCCCACTTCAGCTTGCTTTTTCCCTGGAGGTGTCCTCCCGTCTGTCTCCTGAGGACGAAGAGGGTGTGAACGTTCCCTGGCAATATGGAGGATCAGGAGAGGGGAGCTCCTATATAGGAAATGCCAGATGAAATGGACTGTTAGACTGAACTGCATTGGGAGTGGTGTACAAACTTGTCCTTTCAAGAGAACCTTTTGTTTTCTAAGCCTGTTTTATCTGAGGCCATGAAACAATGTTCCAGAAACTTCCAGACTGTCAGCTGATTGCTTTGCCATAATTTGAGGCATCCCCCTTGGAAGCCTCCTGGGACAGCAGCTGCTCCATCAGCAAGTGAATGAAAACAACGACAGATTTCTTTATTTAGAATAGACACTTCCTATTTATGTTCCTAAATGGCAAATCTGTCTGCCCTCTGGCCCCAGCCCTCTGCATCCAAAGTTGCCTCCAGGAGTGTATCTCCGCAGAGATCAGTGGGTGTTTGCCTTTTTACAAGCAGCAGATCTGTCACGGGTCACTGCTCCTATCTCTGAGGAAGAGTTCAGGGAAGGTATGCTGGCCGCAGACAGTAATCTCCACACAGGTCAGGGAGGGCGTTCAAGTGCAGAAGGGGACAGAGCCCGGGCAAGCTCAGCCGAGGATCACTGCGATGGGAGGCAGCCACCCCTGGGACCTTATATTTTGCCCCGCTCTGCCACCACTAATTTGCTACATGACCCTGAGCAAGATTCTTCCCTTTCGTGGACCTCAGTTTCATTGCCTCTGGGGAAAAGAACACACTATTTAAAACATAGTGCCACTTACTCTGACAAATGGTCTGTGATCAGAGAAAAAAAAAAGCTGAATCTCTAACTCACGCCTTATTCCCAAATGTATTATTCCAGCTTAATCAAAGATTTAGATTTTAAAAAAGAAAATCCATTTGAAGATTGGAGAAAAGCATAAGAGACTATTTCTAAAATATTAAGGTAGGAAGTCTTTGCAAAGCAAGAAAAAAAGCTAGCATCTACAGAGAAAAAGAATAAGAGATATAACTATGCAAAAATGGAACAAGTTTGGTATAGCAAAGGATAGCTCATACAAAGTAGAAAGATAAAGGACAAGCCAGGATAAAGTCACAACCTAGAAGGCAGACGGAGGCTCATTATTCATAATATTTCAAGAGCCTCATTATAGGAAGTGCATTATTTTCTTTTTGCACCCACCATGATGTGCACTTACATTATTTCATTACTGGCTTGCTATTATCTGTTTCCTCTACTTATACGTCAGCTTCATGAAAGCCAAGGTTTTGCTTATTCACCACCGTATTACTAGTGCTAGGAGAGAGTCCAGAATACAGTACATGCTCAATAAATAATCATTAACAGAATGAATGGGGGAGTTTCTATATATCAATGAGAACGTGATGAACAATGTGCTAGAAAAACGTTAAAGAATAATGAGCAGGCAGTTCCCAGAGGAGACACGAAAGGTTTATGCCACGTAGAAGGGTCGCAGCCTTAGTGATAAGATGAAATATCTGACCCAGCAAACCTTTCTTCAGGAGTTTCCCCTTTAGAAAGGCTTCACATATAAGTTCACTGAAACATTATTTGTAAATAGCAAAAAAAAAAAGTTGGAAATAACCTAAAGGACTAGTTTATAGCAGATTTAAACAAGGACACATTAAGCCTCACTCTGCTAGGGCAGTCCAGACGAGACTGCTTACGTTTGACTTCCTCCCCTAGACCTTGTGAGCTGTGTGATCTTGACCAAGTTTCTAAACCTCCCTGTGCCTCAGTGTTCCCGTCTGTAAAATGGGGAAAGAATCCCTTTCATAAAGTTATGAGCAATAATTGAGATAATCCACATGAAATATTTCCATAGTACCCGGTGTAGAGCACAAACTAACTGCCACCATGGGGTGGGATTTAGAGAGGCACACCGCTAGGAGCCCATTTCCTACGCCACTATAATGCTGGCAATGATGTTGTGGCAGCAAATAAAGACAAGCTAGATCTTTATTAACTGATATGCAGCGACAGCTCAATGTAATACCATGATAAAAACAAGCGGTAAGAGAATCAGGATAGCAGGATTTGATTTTTGTTAAGGATATTATGTTTGCTTGACATAGGGCGGACTTCTGGAAGGGTAGACAGTCAACAGGGGTTACCTCGGGGGGAATGGCGTGGGGAGTGGATTTGCACTTCAATAATGATTAGAATTATTTGAAACAAGCATGTGCTACTTTTATAATAAACAAGAGATGTAAAGGAAAAAAGCTCCATTTGGAAGTCTGAGGACAGTTAATCCCACCTAGTCTCATATCCCCCAGTTCTTGGCTCCAGCCCAAACATGAGCCTTGCTGCCCGTCATCTGTCCTTTTCCATACTATCTCCATTGTGCTCTTTGCTGCGATTCCACACCATCTCTGATTCTGCCCTGTACTACCACCATCGCCCACTCGACCCTGTACCCGCTGGGCACCCCAAACCAACGGAAAGATTTTCCCAACGTTCTCCATAAATTTCTTCACAGCACACTGTTCTCTCTACCTCCGAGCCTGAAGTGCTGAAACCTGAGTCACTAGGGAGGAGCTCAGGACTTTGCCTTCAGTGACCTCTAGTGGACACTGAGTGCACTCCCACGCCACAGGCACCCTAGGGCTAGGAGGTGGGGTCTGTGCTCTAGCTTCCCCAGTTTGCTTCCAGACCGTTAGACCTCCGGCTTCGACCAAGAACTCCTCCTTTGCTTGCCATCTGGCCACAGCACCCTCTTCTCTCCTCTGCTCATGGATTCTTCTTTGTAACTACTCCCTCCTGGCCAACCTCTCCCCACCTCCCCAACCCCTCCCAAGCACCCATTCAACGAAGAGTTCGACATCTGGCTCACTGTCTTCTCCATCCCAAGTCCTGACAGCATTCTGGGTGAGTTTGACATCCATGATCCATGTGCAGGACACACCCCCATTCTAGCTGTACCATGCTTCATCATCAGTCAGAACTGGGCCATCTCAGAGCCCCCCACCATCTGCACCTTGCTTCATGACCTCAAAACTCATCCTTTTACCTCAGGAGCCTCTCCAAACTCATGAACCCCCTTCATTCTCCCCTGCTGTCAGCCCTCAAATCTCACTTCCTTCCCTCTCCATTCTTGCAAATGAACATGGTGACGTTCAGAATAGCTGTGACTGTATGTGCCGGGCACGTACTAAGCATCTCAAACAGCATTTCCATACTCTTGTGTAATTCTCACAATAACTTTATGAGACAGGTACTGTTGGCTTTTTATTTATTTCTTTAATGAAGTGACCGAAGCTCAGAGAGGTTGTGTGACTTACCCAGAGTCACACAGCTAGTACAGGACTGAGATGAGCTTCGAAGCCAGGTCTGTTTGCCTAACTCTTGGGATGGAGACTTCTGGATCCTGCTTATATCCCCGACTCCCTTGCCCTGGGTGTCTTTCTGACACATCCACTAGGCAAAGACCCAAGCCTGGATAAATTTAACTGACAGCCTCCTCCTCTGTGCTGACACCCAGATGGAGGAACACTGCTGGAGAAAATCCCATCACTTTGTTGATTAGTCCCACTCGAAAGTCAGAGTTTCCAACCTCAGCTGGGCCCTCGACTCAGCTAAACAATCCATCTAAAGTAACTCTCCTGACAACGGCACCTTCAAACTTTCTCCACTGCCCTCTGGAGTCAGACTGTCTGGGTTAGAGTCCTGCCTCGGCCACTTTCATGCTCCATACTGTGCCAGCCTTTAAGGAAGGGTGAGGTGGAAGACAAGGGAATGAGGGGAAGGGGAAGTAACGTGTCTGAGTGTCTTCTGGGCACCAGCCACTTTGCCAGGTGCTTTGCATGCAGTGTCTCATCCAGTCCTCCTGCAGCTCCTCCAGGGGAGGCTGCTGTTATTCCTGCTTTACTGAGGAGGAGACTAAGGCACAGCAAGATTAAGTCACCTGCTGAAGTGAAACAGCATGTAAGTGGAGAAGCCATCTCATTTGTTTATGATGAAAGACGCCAGCCCTGTGCTACATGGTCCCCTGTCACTTCTCTCATGTCCTCCCCTCCACCCTCCATTCGGTTGTTGGGGCAAACTTAAGATATACCTCTGGCTGTGCTGCTAACCTGCTTGAATTCCTTCTGATGCGCCCCTGCAATCTTCAGAACGAAACTGAAACCTTTCATCTTAATGATTTGCCCCCCTCCCTCCCTTCTTGCTGTGTCCACTGCCATCTGCCTGTAATCCAGCCACTCTGAACTATATTCAGCTGGCGACAGCCTGATGACACCCTGCTCTGCGCTAACTCCCTGCCTTTGTATAGGTTCTGCCTGGTCTCTCCTGTCTCCCACACCCTTCCCCACCCACCTTAAATGCTCCTCTTGTGTGCCGCCACAGCATTTACACATCGAACACAGTGTGTTATCATTTCCTGCTGACTTGTCCATTTGTCCCACTAAACTGGGAGCTGCTTGAGGGCGGAGACTGTAACTTACTCATCACCCTTGTTGTACTCCCCAGGGCATAGTACCAGAGCCGAATTAAATCTGTGTTTGTTGAATGACTGAGTGATTGAATGAATGGAGTGAATGAGGGAAGAAAAAGCCCTCACTTGGAAAGTCTAGTGACATGAGCTGTATGGTATCTGGTTCTTGGCTGAGGCTGCTGCAGTCTTTCCCTATGACTTACAGTGCTGTAAAAATATGTCTGCACGTGGATAAAGACTGGAAGAAAACTTTCCACACAAAATTAAGAGTTGTGTTAGAGTGGTGAGTTGATGGATGCTTTTTTTTTTCCTGTTTTCAAAATGTTCTTTAGTACTGCTTTCCGGGCGTTTTGGCAATGTCGCAGACATCGTAGGAATGGAATCTGGGGCTGCCATGGAGGAATCGACGACCCAGATGTATTGATGCCCAGTGTACCCTGCTGGGTTCTGGGTGCTGTGGGGAGGGCGGTGGGTAGAGGCGACTCATTCTGACTCAGGTTCACATGGCCAGGAGTCTTGCCAGTTTGGTTGGATTTGCTGGAATAAAATGAGAACTTTCAAGAATTTTCCAAGTTCCTGGGTTGAGGTATTTTTTCTCCCAAAGCTGGGCAGCAAACAAAGATGGCTTTTGTTTGCAGTAAAATACTCATTCCTTCGATTATGTCCTGCAGAGTGACTTCTGCAGCTTTGGGGGGTCAGGTTTGCTGAGTGGGGAAACTGATTACCCATGCTCGTGTGGTTTAGAAATGACCACAAATCTTTCTATTTTCTGGCTCTTGAATAAAATGTTTAGGAATTTCATTGGCAAATGATGAAATTGTTCCTTTACTGCGGCAGGATTTCCAAAACTACATAGTGTATGTTAACCCAGAAGAGGCAAAAAAATGGGAAGCAACACTCTCCAAGATTCAGAGGATGAGCCTCTGCTTTTGTGGGGTGCTCGCTTACTCTTGGGTCAGGCACTGTGTTCAGGACTTTGGAGCTATCTCATTTAAAACTCTCAACAGCCTTCAGACTGTTTTGACCCCTGATGGTGAAACAGGTTCAGAGAGATCCAGCTCTGCAGTCATGAGACTGGGCCTCGAGGCAGAAGGTAGTGGTTCTTCCAGCAAGGTGTAACCACTTGGCTATCCTGCCTCTAGGCTAGTCTGGCTGCAGAAGGACAGAGGTAGGTATTGATTTTTATGTAACAGTCATGTAGTGTTTGCCATGTACCAGGCACCTGGTGACAAACATTAGCTCATTTAATTCTTGTAGACGATCACGATCATGCGGGGAGGTTCTATTATTGAAACCTTGTGACAGCTGACAAAACAGAGACACAGGGAAGTGAAGGCACTCGCCTGAGGTCAGACAGGCTAGTTTGCAACTGAACCAAAGTTACTGTCTAGGCACTCACGTTCTAGTGTGTGTCCCTTAACCTTGGATAGCATCCTACTTCCTGTGGCCTGTCTACACAGCTCTGCTCGGAACCATGGGAGACAAGGACCTTTTTTGTAGCTTGTAAATAGTGTAATTGTCAGCGTGTTTTCTCCCAAGAAAGCCTCACATCCCTTTGAAGCAAGACTGACCTTGCGGTAGGGTAGGGTAGTTCAATGGTTAGAGCTTCCCTGTTCCACCCACTGAACTTTGCCTGGAAGTCTAGTCTCATGATTTTGTAGGTGAACCTCAGTTTCACCATGTATGCTAATGGAAAATGATCCCTTCATTTATTTCCATTTTTCTAAGTTTAGGGGAGAGGCAGGTTTCTCAGCAGCAAGGTGCCGGATGGGTGAAACACGTTGGGTGTGTCATTTCAGGAGTCAAACCCACCTCCTTGCACTCAGTATAGATCTCCGGATTAGCACCCTTCAAAGGCAGTGTGTTCAGGGTCACCAGGGGCAGACAGGGCGCTCCTCCCCAACCTACTTGTCCAGCCTGGCCCTCCTCACTTCCTATCCCTCCTGTCACCCTGCCTCATTCCCCAGAGCCTGGCCAGACAATGGCTGCTGCTCCACTCAGAGGGAAGGGGAGTTGAAGGGGCAGCAGGCCCAACCCACCAGCTTGAAAGCTTCATTTGACAGGGGAGGAGGCACATCTGGTTTGGGTTTTCAATTCAATTCAACAATGATTTATTGTGGGCCTGCCAGCTGCAGAGGTTCTGGGCTAGGCTAGGCAGGGAGAGATGCAAAGATAAGTAAAATATTGTCTGTACCCTTAAAGGAGTTGTATAAGCTGTAGGGGCGTGGAGACCTGAAGGAACAATTTTAACGCAATGAGCCCCTGTGCCGACTGGTTTTCCTTGCGTACATGACGTCTTTGAAACTTCCCAACAGGTTCTGTGAGGAGAGCAGAAAAAATTATTGCTTCACTCTACACAGGAGGATGGTGGGCCTCAGAGAGGAAGTGACTGGCCCAAGGTCACGCAGGCAGGAAATGACGGGACCAGGTCTGGAACCTAGATGCATCTGGCTCCCAAGCTCACACTCTTAACCATTCCATTGCCCCTATTTCCAGAAACAATGAAGATAATGATGATGGATGTCACACACTTAGCTCTGGTGGCCAAGGCTTATGCTGAGTGGGTGGCAGACATTATTTCATGGGTAATTTCTAAGATCCCACTGAGGCAGACTGTTATTCCCCATCCTACAGTAGAAACCTGAGGTTGCCTTGGAATACGATGAAGTTGGGATTTGAACCCGGGATAGTCCATCCTAACAGACTACACTATAGAAGAGGTAGCTATAGGGGACTGTAAGGGTTCAGGGGCAAGGCAATGGGCGGTCCCTGGGAAGCTTTCATGGCAGAGATGGCATTTGGATTTGACCTGGAAGGGTGAGCGGGGCTTGTGAGAGGTGGAATTAGGAGACTGGAGCTCCCAGGCAAAAGGGGTATTATGAGCAAAGCGCTCAAAGAGATGTACAGGGAGGCACTTGATGTTCATCCAGTTGGATGAACTGCGAAGCGCTTGATGGAGAAGGCTGCAGGTTCATCCAGTCTGTGGGCAAGACACCCTGGTGGAAGGGGAGCCCTGGAAGAAAACTGGACACCCCTGAGGGTTTTCACATTCTTGTTCAGATGAGGATCTTGTTTTTCAATTAAGAACAGGTACTCCACCCAAAAGGCCCTTCAAATGATTGTATCGTGCAACCAAGAAGCAAACACACATGGGATTGGCACTGTGGACATACTCCGGGGCTGAGAGCTGTGGGGAAGAGAAAAGAAGGCATCCCGAGTCCTCAAGTGTGTGCTGAGGGCCCCCGTGTGGTTGGGGAGTCAAGTGACACACACTGGAAAAAGCAGCACCAGCCCAAGCAGCTCATGATCTGGGCCACATGAGTCTCCCCACTGTCAGATTTCCAGGAACGTGAAGATGGGGTGGCAGGGGCCATGTGGAGGGCTGCAAAGAGGCGTCATGTGAGAGTGGGTTCGGGCCTTGAGGGATAATTTAGTAGGCCTGAATGCAGACGAAGGCAAACGAGCTCAAGCAGGTAGAACTATCAGTGTGACCGGCACTAAGGCCCTGCTGAGGTCTGTCTTGTACCCCATGCTGCTGCTGCTGCTGCTGCTGCTGCTGCTGCTGCCACACAACCGTCTGACCTCCCAGAGCTTATTAGGGAAGACGGGCTGTATGGTGTCCGGACAGCCCATGGGAGTTGGGGAACAGGACCTGGTACCCGATATTCTTGAGCCTCCAATTTTTTTACACTTAGCCTCAATTCCTGGCAGCTCCCCCAGCTGCTGAATTGTATGTGTATGTGTGAGCGGTATTTTAAATTAAGCAGTGAGTGCTTTCAGCTCATCATAAACATGCTAAAAAGCTTCAACCCGGCCCGAGCCCACCCCCGCCCCTTATACTCGGGCGGCAGCTGGGGCCACTCGACCCCACGCTCTAACAGGCTTGCCTATGACTCACCAACGAAAAAGACTGTATGTTTCATTCTCCCTGGGTAGCTGATTCTTACTTGTGTGGGAAATCTCAGTCCAAATTTGGAAGGCAGAGGGCCCCAGCCCCGCCCTACTGACTGAGCATTTGACAACAGATGCAGTGCCTACTATGTGCGAAGCACTGTGGGTAAGTCCATTAATATCTCTGGATTTTTCCATTTCTTCATCTTCAAAATGCATGTAATAACCTTGCCAACTTTACATCTCTACCAGGGCTCTACCTCTCAGCCACTCTGTTCTTTTGCTTTCTAGAACATTCCCAACATCTTCTCCTGCCCCAGGGCCTTTGCACAGGCTGTTCCTTGCTCCTGAACTGCCTATGCCCTTACTTTTTACCCTGGGAGGCTTCTTTTTACTTAACCTTTCCGTCTCAGTTTAAGTTTTACTTCCTGAGATAAGGCTTCTCTGACAGACTAGAGTGAGTTTCCTCTTGCCCCTCCCTATATTCCTTTCACAGACAATTCTTCTTTAATCACACTTACCTCGCTAGGTTGTTAGGGCTGTTTAGGTCTGTTTAGATTTGTCTGTTTTTATGGTCTGTGTCTCCCACTGGAATGTAAACTCCAAGAGGACAGGGACCTTGTCTGTGCCGTAGGGCAGTGCACCCCTCTCACCTAGAGGGATCCTTGGCACGTAGTAGGCTGACATAAACAAAACCATCTGGGAAATATTTTCTCCCTGAGGTTCTCGCCAGACATATGGTTGCTGAGGGGAAAATCATGACAGAACTGTGTCATTCCAAATGAAAAAAAAAAAAAAAAAAAAAACCAGGCTAAAGGGAGGAGACTGTTGAAAGCAATTCTGTTTTAGAAACCAGTCCTTAGAGTCTCATCATCAGACATAGAGCCTTATGAAAAATCAAACAAAAGAAATAAAAAGCATAAAAAGCTAACTTTTTACTAGGTGCTTAACTATGTGCTAGGAACTGATTCAAGTGTTCTACACAGATCATCTCATTTAATCCTCCTAGTAACCCAATGTCATCAATTCTATTATTAGCCCCATTTTATAGATGAGGGAATTGAGGCTCCGAGATGTTAAGCAAAATGCCCAAGGCCACACAGCTGAGAGGTAGAACCTAAAGTTGAATTCAAGGCAATGTGAGCCTGAGTCTGTGAACTAAATCCACACCCCTTGAGGTCCCTGGCATGCTTTGAACCATAGCAGTTATCACACTGCACTGCAGGCCTTTGTTCATACCTCTGTCGTTCCCACCAGACTGGAAACTTCTCGATTGCAACGACTGGGTCATCTCCATTTTTTATTTCCCTGTGCCTAGAATAGAGCTTTTTCCAAGAATAGGTCCCCAACAATATTTGCTGAGTGAATGAATGAGTGAATGAGGAAGGGAGAGTGTGACTCCATTATTTTTTCAGGCTTCAGGTTTCTGAGCTCCTGTTTATTTCCCTGGTTTCTACTAAAAGCAGAGGTAGAACTGGGCACAAGGGTGTTCTGGTGCAAGAGGCCCTTCTCCCCAGGGGATCCAAGGAAGACCAGCTCTGACGGGGGAAACCAGGAGGGGCTTGATGCGAATGGCTTCATTTTGTCCTTGATCTAAGTAGCAGTGTTCAAGTCCCATCTCAAATCCTTTGCAGGACGAGGCAGGGTGTGGGGGAGTAGGAGGGGGAGTTATAAATAAACAAATACCCACAAACCGACTGGTTTTTTAAACAGAATTTGTTTCAATCAGCACTGTGCCACATTTTCCCAACTGGCCTCAGTTATGAGAACAAGTGGGGACTTTCATACTGAATGGCTTTATTTTTTTTCCTCCCCCCTGACCAGATGAATGGCAGGGGTTTTGGCCCAGGAGACAGGTTTCAAGTCCTCTGCACACAGTTTGCTGCCCTACTGTGTCCCGTCCATCACACACAGCGCACTGCACAACATAGGCAGTCATCACATCTGCTGCTTCAGCCCTCCAAAATAATTGGGTCATTGTTTTATTACACTAGTGAGAGAGTTGCAAGCCTGCTAGGATTATGTCATTGACATTTGCGTGAAAAGGCAATCATGATATGCTGGTCATTTAACACAGCTGGGAATGCAAGTGTGTTGTCATTGTTTGGGGTTCCCATCCAGCCCCCCTGATTTATTTCACAGCCCAGCCCATGGATCACTCTGATGTATGTCACCTTTGCACTGTTTTCTGACCCTTTGAAGGACCAAGCAAGATCTCTTTTCATGCACTTGGACTTTTCTGCTTGTAGGCACAGCGGGCCCAAGGTGAGAGAGGCTTGCTTTTCATGCGTGTGGGAGTTGTACGCTCTAGTGGCAGAATGCCGTAATACAGTGCCATTTGTGCATTAACTGCTGATCAGAGCCAAGGACAGGTTTGGCTCAAGAACAAACGAGGGCTAATGTTGTCGGTGGGGGGAAGACTATTTAGACAATTCATGAATCAGAGTTCTGTTGCGACTTCTATCTTGTGTGAGTTTCTGTAGGGCCCCTGCTTTGATTGCAGTTGTCAGTGTGGGTATGCACGGGTCTCTGCTAATGAAACGCAAGCACATTTGCACGTATCAACAGGTATTAACAGCAGAACATCTTAGTTCCAAACAAGTAAATGGTTAGCATTGACTGAGCAGTATAAACAGAGCTCAAATTCAAATGTGTCCATTTCTCTATTGCAATTCATCGATCCTCATCATCTATTGGCATGCTAGCTGCAGTTTTATGGCATGATGTAGTCTTTGAAGAAATCTATTGTAGATACCTGTCTGTCCTTCTTCTGGTCCCAGTTTTATGTTACCACCCCACCCCCTTACCAGCCACCTCAAGGTATGACAGGCACTAATGCCCAAAAGGGTTATCAGCTGAAGAGATGGGAATGGCTTAGAGGCAAATCACCTAATCCCAGCTGCCATGACCAAAAAGAAGTCAGATTCCTGAATTTTTCTTGGCAACTGATTCCAACTCCTTTGCCTTCTGCGTGACTTGGTATTTGTGCCGTTTCCTGTTCCAGCTTTTGATCTATCTTTTCCTTCTGACGGCAGTTTCCCTTTCTGTAAAATGGGGCTTTGCTGGGATCAAATGAGAGCACATACCCAAACCTGGCATAGCGCCTGGCAGAGAGTAAGTGTTCCACCAGCGCTGGTTGTCCTCTCTGTTTCCCTGTCCAGGTTTCTTCCGACTGTGTTCTCGGCACTTCCAATACTGGCCCTGGACCAGCACCCCTTCCTTCCCCTGGCTGGTGATCCAGGTCACCTGCCCCCCAGACAAGCTGGGCTCCTTTTCCTGGCACCCTCTGTTATCCTTACCTGTCGCCATGTGGCACTAACTGCAACCACAGGTGGACATCTGCCAGCTGCTGACATTAACCTATTGAATTCTGGCAGGAAAGAATAAATTTGCAGACAGGAATTTGCATGTCTGGGCCAGATACTAGACCAGGAGGCAAAACCATATTTACCTGTCCTCCTCAATTGTGCGCAAGTCACTCACATTCTGGTTAAAATCCTAGGTTTTACACACGACTGCAACGCCACATGTCAGACAGTTGCTAACAAGGAACACGGACTGGTTTTCACATCAGAAATATAGCCTGCAAGTCACTTCTCAAATTTCTGAAAAGCAGCTACCACACCTGGTTCTCTACCATACAAACAACTACTTTGTTGGATATCTTGTAGGGACTTTAATTTGGAAGCCCTGGGAGCACTTACAGGCTCTTTCCAAGGGGATCTCTGCCTGCTTTAATTTGCAAGGACTTAAAATATTGGAGAAGATAAGAGATCTTCCCCAAACTCACCTGCTTTTTGAAAATCCTGTTGGCAAACAGCCAATCCAAACACTAAAAATGAGTCAGAGAATGCAGGAATCCTGAATGGTGTTCTTGGGCATGTCCAAACAAGAATGGGGAGTGGGGGAGCCCCAGAAGGAGCAGAAAAGGAGGTTTTAAATCCATGGCTTGGAACTTATCCTACCCCATCATGTCTGGTCACCCCTACTGCTCAGAAAGAGGTGGCATGTAGTGGCTATGTGACAGCGGACTTCCTTGCCAGGGTCAGCTGCTCAGAGAGGGTCTCCAGTCTGGCAAGTCACACCAGGCTCAAAGTGAAGGGTCAGCCCAGTGAGGTCATTACCTGATCAGTTTGCAAGTGCATTGGCTTGGGTTTTCTGTCTGGGGGGGTCGATGGTTATTGGTGCATTTGCTTCTACCTATTTGGGAGGAGGTGGCAGGCATGATGGACTATTTCGTATGTGTCAGATTTGTCCCTTTCAACATTTAATCACATTCTTTTTAAAAAAAGATTTATTATATGCACACAAGCACTGGGGTATAGGCCAGAGGTATGGGGGGGCGGTGACAGGATTCACCAGAGAGAGTGTGGGGAGCAGAACAGGCAAGTCGACTGAAATACACTGCTGAGGGGAGCAGCGGGGTCTGCTGCTAGGCAGGAGGGGTCTGCTGTGCCATATGGGTCCCATCCCTGGCCAGAGGCAGGGATTGAACTCATGCTGCAGTGGCTGCGGTTTGCTTCACAGTGCGTTGCTTAACCCATTGCAACACCAGGGAGGCCCCTAATCACATTCTCAGGGATGTTGAACTCCAATAACTAGGTGGTTATGATGTAAAACAGCATGCAACTTCTTTCTATACATTCCCTGGGAAAGATTTATTCTACTATGTTCATTTTCCAGTGTTTACAGCATTGGGTATTACATGATAAGAGACAGGCAGTTAAGCGTTGAACCAGCTCTTATGGGAAGCTGTCTCTTCTTCTTCCAGATGGATCTCATGCAGATGCTAAAGGATGGCTGGAGTTTCTTTCATCCCATTTCACTGCCAATACCCTCTCATTAACTCAAACTAGCTTTTCTGCAGGCATTATGCATGAGTACTGTGCAATGGCATGCTTTATATACCATATCTTACTTCATGCTCATCACAAAAGTGAGGATCAGGTACTATTGTTATCTTAATTTTACAAATGAAGAGACCAAGGGTCAGGGAAGACCACACAGTGAATACGCGGGGAGCTGGGATTCAAACCCAGGCTTCAGTGATTCATCTGTAACCGCACTTCCTCCACATACACACAGACCTCAGAACAAAATGAATCCTTGAAGAAATTTTTCTACTCCCTCTTTTGCTAATAGTTCCTACTCCTGCTGCTATGAGTGCTCCTACTGCTCCTCCACCTCCCCTATTATACTTTGCCCAGAACTGCATGTTGCCAGCACCCGTAGGTGCTTTACACCCAGCTAGCAAGTGTAAGATTCAGACCCAGGCCTGCATAGTGCAATGTCTCCATCCAACTTTTCTGTGCTGTTTTATAACGTGACCCAGGAGACGCAGGACTTGCATAACTTGGGCAGGTGGCTGAGTACTCACTCAACTACCAACAGGAGTACTGAGCACATTTTAGGTGAACAGTCTGTAGCTCCTGCCCTTGTGCTGCTCATAAGACCTTCCAGATAGAAAGCTATGGGAAGGATAAATTTCAGTGCATTCTATTTATTTGATATAAAACAAGCATGACCTGGTAGTTAGTATATCAATATAGTAAGTCCTTGCTTAATGTCATTGGGCAGAACTTGGAAACTGCAGCTTAACCAAAATAGTGTATAACAAAACTAACTTTGCCATAGGCTAATTGATATAAACAAGGGTTAATGTTTCTGGTCACAAAGACACGACCAAACTTCTAAATAAAAACCCAACAGACTTCCAATATTAAACAGTAATTTGCATTCAGGGTAGTGGTGGCTGAAGCCCATCCTGGCAGCTCAGGGCCCAAGGCAGAACGTGACTCTGGATGCCCTCCTACGGCAGGGCATTTCACGCACACACCCACCCTCATTCGACTGGGACAACTTGAGACCTGTCAATTCACCTGATGCACACATCTCTGGAATATGGGGGGGAAACCCATGTAAACATGAAGACAGCATGCAAATCTTGCACAGATAGTGACCCCCATGGAGAATTGATTTTTTTTTCTCACTTCAAAGCCACATTGAACTAAACATTATCTGAGCGCCTGCTTTATGTGTCATTGGTGGTCTGGGGAACAGGACAAGAAGGTTCTGTCATAACTAACTACATGGGTGTTGTCCTCATATCCTCCCTGGACTTCTGTTCTCCTATCCGGAATCTCAGATTAATAGTCACAGCTGCCATTTCTTAAGCACCTCGCCGTGTACCAGGCACTGTACTAGGTGGTTTCCACTTAGTCTTGACAACCATTCTTTTTTCTCCCCCCATTTCTATAGCTGAGGCTCAGAGGTGTTATAATATGCCCTAAGTCAAGGTCACTCAGATCTTCCGCAGTCAACTCTTTCTATCTCAGAATCTTCTCATAGTCACTAAGTTGAATCACCTCCCATACTACCTGACTGAACTCCAAGTCAAATGTTCTTTACTATGTTACCTTAAAATTAAAATTTAAATCTAGGACAAGCTTGTTCAACTGAGCCAAGGGGATAAACATTAGAAATAGCAATTAGTAGGTAGGAATGGTGCCAGGAAGAGCTATACAAAAGTGTAGAAAGAAACTCAAGGGAGTTCACAATGATGGGGGTGCAGCGGGGTTGCATGTTGATGGTTCATTGGATCCCCGCCAGTCTTTACCTTCCTGCTTCACCTTCTCATTCCACAATTTCTTAGGCATACCTAGAGAGCACAACCCACCGAGGGACGGCCCTGGGCAGCCACAGGAGGGCACCAGGCCAGGAATGGTAGACGTAGGGCAGTGGGGCTCTGGGCTGGGAACCATAAATAACCACTCTAATAAAAACCAGCTTTGACCAAGAGTCTTGTCATTTCTTAAGAGATTCTGTGCCTCCTCTGTGGGCCTAGTTTTTTGGAGAAAGGCCGAGTGTAGTATACAGAAGACTGCAATAATAAGAGTTGCCTTTTAGTGAACGCTTCTGTGGGCCAGGCTCTGCGTCTCCCACTCACACACCAACTCATCGAGCCCTAGGAGAGCAAGTGCTATTGTTTGTCCCACTTTACCCAGGAGGCGTTGGGCTCAGAGAGGCTAAGTAACTTGCCCAAGTTCATACAGCTGGTTGGAGCTGGAATTGGAAGCCTGAAGCATCTGGTTCCCAAGCCAGAGCTCTTAATTCCTGTATTTAATGGATGTCTGTTGAAGAAATAAACAGATGAATGAATGGACAAATGTATTAATTCATTTCACTTGACTTTAACATTTATTGAGTGCTATGTATGTGTCAGCCCCTGTGCTAGGCATTGAGGATTCAAATGTTAAACATTTAAACACAGGCACACCCCCTACATGGCCCCTGCCCACAAGCTCACAAAAGCACTCTCTAATGTGGCATGATTTCTTCTGGGGAAAAGTAATTTGAGTTTCTTGAACAGCAGTTTTTAATGATGCTATTAAATTTAACCCATAGCAGGGGTTGTGCACCGGTGAGCAAAGAGTTTCAAATGCGAATGTGTCTTTGATTAATCATTGATTCAGCCAGACAATGGTTACTACCAGAAGTAGAGTTGCAACTCCTTTCACATTAGCTAACTCTTTTCCCATCTATCATGTCTGTATCTTGTCGAACCCTCCTAGGGCACAAAAGTTATCTGTACCCTAATGGACAATTATCCCATCCATCATCCTGCCGGGCCTGCTGATTGCTGGCAGTCTACTTGCCCACAGAGGAAACTTACAAATATCATAACCAATGATGCACTGGAAAACTGCTCATTTTTACACACTTTAAATCCATGCAGAATGAATACCTTTGCAGGCTGCCCTTTAAGCTGCATTTGTTTTTCTGGTTATGTAAAAGCAGGTGATGAATTCTTTACCTGCATAGAGGATGTGACCTCTGTGAATATTTCAAAAACCCTCTAGGCAGTAGTCCTATAAATATTAAAATGACAAATGAATAAAATAAACACACGCGGGGTAAGAGCAGAGGAGCAAGCCCCATACCTGCGTCGCCCCACCAGGTCAATCGCCATCTTCTTTTTCTTGACTGGGTATTTTTAAGAGAATGCCAAATTGATTAGGGTCGAAGTGGGAACTGATGGGCAAAAAAGCAGGGGTTAAGTGGACAGGAAGAGATGCCTGTTGAATTTCCTGGGACAATGGCTGTGAAATTTGAGGGCAGAAAGGTCCACCTCCCTCACCACTCACCCCAGGTCTGCTAACACATTTACTTTTTGATTACACCTGCCCGGTCCAATCAGAGTCGCCAGCTGCCCTAGGCTCAAACCCCAAAGTTGTCTCTCCTGCATCCTTATTTCTCACGTCTCCATCCAGCCAGTCACTAAGCGCTGCCAAGTCTACTTCCCAAGCATTCCTCACATTTCACCCATTTTCTCCAATCCTCCTGCCACGGCTTTAGGTGAGGACTTCCTCATGGGCTTCTTTTACCTGGATTCCCTCCATGGCTCCTTGCTTCCTCACCTTTCTTTTGTCCTTCAGCTGACCTGTTCCTCCGCCACCCCAGGTGTTCCAAGTGATCTTTCTAAGATAAATCAATGCTTTGCACTCATGTCTTTCACTTCAGTGCTATAGGCTTTACCATACCTGACACCAAAAGCTCTAGAAGGGTAGTTCGAGGGCCAGCAGCACCCTTGTCTGAAAAGTCTCTAGAATTAGGTGCTCTTGAGACTCTGGGGATGCTCCCCCAATCTGTGTTTAACAAGCCCTTCTGATGATTCTGATGAGTGCTCAAATTTGAAAACTCCCACCCTAAAGCCGTGGTTCTCAATCCTAGGTGGATGTTAGAATAAACTCGGGGAGCTTTTAAAAATTCCAGTGCTTCCCCCACAGGCTAATTCAGAGTCTCCGGGGATGGGATTTAGCCACCAGTGTTTTTGCAAGCTCCCCAGGTGATTCAACATGTAGTGAAGACTGAGAATCACTGCTCTATATGATGAATTCCAAACTCCTTAGCTTGGCGTTTAAAGCCTCCTTGGTCATATATCCCCAAGCGCTTTCTATGCTTATTCTGTAATTTAATCATAGGGCCTCATTTACAGTAGTCTTTTATCTCAGTGCATTTGCACACATCTCGCCCACCACCCAACCTTCCGTGCCCTCCCTCTCCTCATCTAGCTAACAGCTTCTCTTCGCCAACACGCAACTGAGACGACACCTCTGGGAAAGAGACTCCTGACCTCACCGATCTGGGGTAATGCCATGCTTCTCTCTCACAATGTTTCTATCTTAGCACTTTGCACGTGGCCTTGTTATGTTCTGCTTAGTTGTATGCTTTCCCTCCCGGTCTGAGAACAAGGATTCACAGCCTAAAGACCATGCTTAGCACATAGTAGATGTTCCATAGTACTACACATTCTACTCCCCTTTCCTGGGTTGGGGTGGGGAGCTTCTGAGCCTTGGGAATGGAGTGGATTTCTACTCAACCTTTAAGATGCAGTTCAGGTGTCTTCTTGGAAGTCTGTTTTGCATCCCTGTCTGGGTGAGGTACCCTTTCTTGCGATCCCACAACACTCTAAATTTAATCTCATCCTAGCCCTCAGCTATTGGGGCTGCAATGGCCTGTTTACTTATCTGCCTCCATGACTGGGAGCAGCTTGAAGTTAGTAACAGCTTGAAATTAGTAATTCCTGCATCTCAGCCCCTAGCACAGGGCCGGGACTCAGGAAACACCCATAGAATGATGGCTGGATAAAATGAAGTCCTTGTCTTCGCCACAGCTTTTGCCACTGTTCTAGTCAAGACCCCCACTGCTGAACTGAAATAACCTCATGATAATCCCCATCTCTCCTTTTTCTAATCAATCTGTACCCAACCCCCCTTTCAGATGTAACTTTCTGAAGCCACAGTCACCAGAGCCTTCTCCTACTCAAACACAAACACATTCAGTGATTCCTCATTCCCTATAGAGCAGATATTAAAAGAGTAGTTGAGATCCTCCCCTAGGGCCTCCCTGGTGGCGCAGCGGGTTGAGCACCGCACCGTGGGGTTTCTCAACCACTGCAGTGCGCGAGTTCAACCCCCCGTCAGGGAGGAGACTCACATGGTGCAACAGACCTTTCCTGTCTCGCCCACTGCTCCCCTCAGCAGTGTATTTCAGTAGATCTGTCTGTTCTGCTCTCCACTCTGTCTCTGGTGAATCCTCTCACCCCCACACCTGTGGCCTGTACCCAGCTCTTGTATGCATAAATAAATAAATCTTTTAAATAAAAAAGATCCTCCCCCACAGTGCCCCTGTCTTTCTAGCCATCCCTTCCCTTCTCTGCTAGGACCAGCTACATCATTTGTGGGCCCTGGTGGAAAATGAATACGTGGAACCCTGTGCTTAAAAAGTATTAGGACTTTCAAGGCAACAACAGCAGCGTATTAAACCCAGCATGGGGTCCTTGTGAGGGCAGGGTTCTGCTCTGACATGTATCCAGTGCACTGGCCAAACCCACTCATTGTTCCCTCAACTGTTCTGCAGGGTCATTTCCTCCACAACATTGGCCAGGCCCTTTCAGTCTCCTCTACCCTTTTTACTAATCATAAGCTCCTTTCCTCATACTTTTACCTCTTTCCTGCCCTTCCAAGGCTTGCTCAAATCTCATGACCTACCATCTAGACCACAGTCATTTTGACTACACAGCCGAATACCAATGGTTATTTTTTCTATGTGTGGCATCACGTCTCTCTACTGAATTTTGAGCTACTTGAGGGTAGAGACTATTGTGCCATAGCCTGGGGAAATGAGTATGCCAAAAGAAAACTAGACACTGCACACCTAACTTGGGTCCCTCGTTATCAGCACTGGCACATTGCAGGGGTTACTTCTTTCACTAAGTCCTAAATTTGCCATTTATACAAAAATGATGCTCTATTTTCCACTATTATCTTGTTCTTTCTAGCTTTCAAAATTTTCTTCTTCTTTTTTAATTACACCTAAAGCTCATTTCACATTATAACTTATGTCATCGCAATATCTGAGTGTTTGAGGGTCTGAGATGATTTTTTGTTCCTTCTGGCTTCTTTGTGTGTTTTGTAATTTTGGATGATGAGTTAATGTTCAGTCAGATTTTATCCATGGTAATCTCATGAAAACTGCATGGAGAGTATGTTCATCCAGGGAGAATTCTTCTTTCACGTGCTTCAGGACACTGTTAACCCAGGACTAATTTGAGTGAATGTTTTAGTCTCAAATGCAAGGGCCATATCTTACTTGCCTATATGACCTGGGCTTAGCTCAGGGACTTGTAGCTCCTCAACATGTATTTGTTGATTGAATAAACAAATTATTAAGACATCTATGTGCTTCTTTTTGAAGTCCAATTTGAATTGTAACCTCTGGTACTAACAAAGGACAGTAGATAAATCAAAATAATAACTACTAACATTTATTGACATTTATTGAGCATTTGCTATGTGCAATATGATTGTATGCATACTATGTGTGTGAACTCAAGTGATTCTCACTATAACTCTGTGAAGTAGGTACTATTCTTGTCCTTGGCCAAATGTACACAGTTAGTGAATGGAGGAACTCAGATTTGAACACAGGGTCCCCAGAGATATAGCTAACTACCACTTTATATTGGGAAAGAGAGGAACAGTAGTGACAACAGCCAGAGAGTGGAAAATTCCAGTACTGCCAAAGGCATTGCAACAGCCACACCAGACATGGGAAGGGGCATGGCATCATCTTGTACTGTCAGTTAACATTTCTGGGTAGAGTTCCCCCACCACACACACACACAATTGCAATAGGGGCAGTTTGAAGGCAGGAATCATGGATTAATAATCTTTGAAATGGTTAATATATATTTGCTGAATGAAGAAAGGAATGTTTTGAAACAAACACATGAGTGCTTTAAATAAACTAGTTCACACCTTTTGTGACAGATTGGAATTGCTGATAAAGGTTTTGTTTTTCTTTAAAACCTGAAAATACCTATATGAGGCCATACACAGTTGTATAATCACACCTTGAATTTGCATAAGGCACTTAGGACCCCCTGGTAATAGGAAGGAAGACATTCAGATTTTGCCTTCCGAGGCCCAACTAAGGCTGTTAGAAACCAGAGGCCACAGTGTTTGTAACCCGTTCCTTTGGCTACTGTCCAAATCACGGAGGACCTCAAGGAGAGGGGGGCTTTATTTGCTCTTATCCTTGCCAAGGCCAGGAAAGAATTTGAGTGTGGACTCTCCATAAACATTGCGGGTCTTCCCTCCAGCAATGCCCTGATGGAATAAAATTCCCAGTTTCCACCAATCTTAGTTCAATATTTACCTGGGGGTTTGTAGTGAAGCTGGGGACAGGACTCCAGAATGAAGAGAAATGGAGGTGGGGAGTGAGGGAAAGGCTGTGTGTGTGTGTGCATGCGTGTGTGTCTGTGTGTATGCTGGATAAGGAATGGCAAGGGGCCACCAAGACGGCCAAGCATTGCAATGAGAACAGGGTCTGGAGGGAGAGTGTGGGGGAAAAATTACTCCTCAGCACATGTTGGGTCCTTTTCAAGGACTTCTCTTTGCTGCAACATCTTGTGTGGTTCCACTCTTAGAAGACCAGTTTGGGCAGTTAGCCCTCTCCCCCGCCCCCCTCCCCAGGTTTCCAATTTGGCTTTTTTTAAT
>JAGFMF010011865.1:5990593-6032437 GCA_019455555.1 Galemys pyrenaicus | reverse complement strand
CCCGCTCTCTGTGGTGAATCCTCTCACCCCCCCACACCTCTGGCCTGTGCCCCAGTGCTTGTATGCATAAATAAATAAATCTTTAAAAAAAAAAAAGAAGGGGGAAGGAAAGAACTTGGGTGTCCTGACATGAAGAGAGACACTGGGATGAGGAGTTTGCTTCGTGACTGTACCAATATGATCGGTGTTCCTAACCGCTAGGGGGCATAGAATGGGACCTCCACTTCCCTACCCCTGAGACAGAGCAGGGCACTGCTAGCCGCCCCCCTCCCTTGGAGGAAGTCATTGCTGAAGAACTTTATGTGGGGCATGCTGAATTTGAGGAGCATGAGAAACATTCAGGCAGCTGGCGAATTCTGAGCTGGAAAAAGAGATTTGGGAGTTGGGAGCATATAGGTGAGAGTTGAAACTGCCCAAAGGGAATATATAGAAAGAAAAGCAGAGGAAAGGGCTCCTGGAGTTACTGTGGTCTTGCGATGGAAATAGAATTTGGGAGTGATATGGGTGTGGGGAGGGTACATGGATTCATTCATTCACACATTCATTCAACACTGACTGAGCTTTATGCCAGATACAGAGTTTGAAGAGGAAGTTGGGGATTTAAGAGGGAGAAGGGTTAAGAGGGGGTCCCTGGGTGGATTCAGATGAAGGAGAAGGGAGGGGCTGAGTGCCTGGGCTCTCTCTTGCCAGGAGAGCACATCTGTTAACACAAAGCTACATCTGTATCGCAGCCAGCTCTCTCCCGCTACCCACCCCCACAAGACAGGGAGCCACATGGTGACTTCCTACACTCCTGTATCCCCCACCCCCGTGTTCTTTTTAGGCACTTAAGTGTGGCGCCAGCAACACCCCTTCTGAGAGCTCAGGCAATCCCCAAGGGCGGGTGGGTGGGGGGAGGGTTGACAGTTTGGAGAAGAGAGCCAGAGAAGGAGATGTCTGTGTGTCTGTAATTAGCTCCAGCTGCTGGTGCTCAGCAGCGGGGTGGGAGGGGGGCCCTCAGGAGTGTGCGCGCATGTATATGAACCTGGGTGCGTGGTGCCTCATGGCTATCACTCTATTTGTCACTGTACTGTGCTCTGGCTTCAGCCTTGCTGCTCTGCAACCTCTCCTGTCTCCGAGGAGCCCGAAGGACAGAGTGTTCCACAGCCAGCACCAGCTTGAATCACTAATGCTGCTAAGCAGGAGGACAACAAATATAGGCTCCCATCTGTCCTGGATACCAAGCCCCTGCTCTCTCCTTCCACCCCCACTTCCTGAATGTTTCCCACCTTAAAGCCCCAGCCCTTGAGATTAGCGGCACCTAGCTGCTTCTGCATTGCCTCTGGCCAAGAGTTTTTACAGCTGCCATGCCATGGGCCCTAGGCCCTCCTAAGGGGCAGCATTTGGACAGGAGGACCCTGAGGTTCAGGCAATCTGAAAGTCACCTGTCCAGATGGTGGCAGAGTGGGATCCGGGGTGCAGATCCTTGGCCTCCAGGCAGGGTGCCCTGTGCTCGGCTGCCGACAGAGCTGCTACCAGGTGGCTCCGGCCGCCGCCGCTGTGTCTGTGCTCCTGAGAACCTGTGAGCTGCGGCACCAAGACCCGCCTCAGCAGCCGCTGACCGCACAGATGGTGAGGATAACCGGGCCGCACGGCCACGCCCAGCCTGCGGGTTTATTATGTCTGCCGTGTGCCCAACACCCGGCCAGTGCTTATGGCGGCCTGAAGCAGGGGTACAGCATAGGCCACGTCTGCAGAGAAATGACAACGTGAATGGGGAGATACAGCTTAGACACAGATCGAGAGGCAATCCAAGAGCTGGGCGTCTCCCGCCAACCAGTCTGTTACCAGGGATGGCGGTGCAGAGACCCTTCTACACGCACCCTCTCCTGCACCTGGGGGTGATGGGTAGCGAGGGCTGACGGCGCCTTCATCACGGCATGATGGGGAGGAAAAGAAAAATTCAAGTTCGCACTAAGTGCCAGACACCATGTGGGATGTGTATGTTATACACGTGTCATCTATATGATGATTTGGTGTTTATAATATACACACACAAAAATAGCCACTTTCCATGGGTTAACTTATGTCTTTAGCAAACTCCGGTTCATGCAAAGAGTTTAGGCACTTAGAAAGCACCAAATGGATAACTGTTCTTTCTGCTTGTCATCACCATCTTCATTATCATTATCTACAGAAATAATATATATTATCTCACTTAATCATTTATAACTCCAGGAAGTTGCAACTGTCGCTTTTAGCTCCAATTGATAAATGAGAAAACCAATAGCATATAGTATCCAAACCTGGGGGTACTGAGAATACAAAGGAAAATCCAGTATGTTTGTAGGGAACCCATGGAGACCTGGTCACCCCACTGGAGGAACTGAGGTACACATAAAGACCATATCCCTTGGGTGCTGTAGCTGAGGCCCATCCAACTTTAGGGGGGCACTGATGGCAAGTGACCCAGTAACTTCTGGGAAAGTGAGTCAGGTATCACAGATAAAGGACGTTGGAGCTAGATCCTGAGGGTTTTGCCAGGAGGAGCAGTGCAGGGAGGGAAAGGACTTTCCAAGCAGGGGAACAGTATTTGCATGAATGTTCCTGTTCTGGAGGGTGGAGCGATGGTGTCGGGGTTCCAGAGTGACGATTGCACAAGAGGAATGGAAAAGGCGCTTGGGATCAGCTTATCAGGGTTTGTTGGTCACTCTGAGAGCTTTGTGGTTTGCTGTGTGAGCAAGCAAGGGTCTTTCTGAAGGTTGGGGGTGGCAGACCAGGAAGACCATTTTTAGAGCTCTGGCGTAGGGAGGGACTAGAGATTTACTTGCAGGTGGAGCAACTGGGAGGCCAGCTCAAGGTTCTAGACCAGGACTGTGGCAGGGACGACAGGGAGGAGGATATCATTCCTGGGACATGTCAGCAGGTAGAAACCACAGGGCTGGGTGTCATGGAGGTCAAGGATGAGGAAAAGGTAGCAATGACCTCAGGGTTCCAACGTGGGTCTGCTGTAAAATGGATGGCAAGGCAAGGTTATCTGTTGGCAGGGGAATGAGTGGACAAGGGTGACAAATTCAGCTTGGACATGTTGGGTGTGGGATCAGTGGAACTTCCAAGTGTATGTGTGTAGCAAGAAGCAGAGTGCTATGGGCAGAACCCAGATTCAGAACACTTTGCATGAAATAACCCAGATCTAGGGGTGAGAGCTGAGACAACAACAGAGTCTAAGCCATATTAGCTGATCCTGTGGGGCAGAATGGAGCATCTCTTTTCCCATTTAGCCCTCCAAGGCAAATGCTCGGGTCCAAGCCTGGTGAACCCCAGCACAGAAGAGAGTAGGTGGTGGCGGACCCTGACTTGGGATGAGAAGATATGTTTCTGAGTTCTCCCAGAACCCTCATCCCTTTCCCTCAGAATCAAAACATGGGGCACTTTCCCTTGCTGACCAGCAAGAGTTCATGTCCGTACAGGGGCTGCGAGTCAGGGAAATGATCCTTGCTGTAACTTTTGACATGTTTAGCAGGAAGCAATCTTCTAATGAAATCCAATAAATTAATGATTGGGGATTTGAGACAGGAAGGACAAACACCACAACCATACGATGATCGCTGGAGCATTCAATGCAAGTAACCGAGCCTCCACTGGTCCGAATGCCACAGAGCCGGGATTACAGTCAGCGCAGCGTTTCCAAAGGCACAGTCTGTGTGAACCACAGTTAGTCTCTTAGGAGTCCTAAAGCTTTAATGAGACCCAGCAGGTCCCATAACCAAATCCCATAATCCTATAAATCTATAGCAACAAGTTAGGCACGAGGGTTTTAGTTACCGTCTGAATGTATGAACCCCCAAACTTCCGTCCTCTTTCTGAGCTTCTGCAGTCCCTTGACCAACTTCTCCCTCAGAACTAATAATTCAGGATGGCTCTGGTCTCCCCTGAAGCCCCAAAGATGTCCACTGATTTTTTGTTAGATCCCCGCAGCCACACCCATGTGGTTCTGAGCACTTCACAAGCATGTGCTCATTTGTTCATCATGAATATTTTAGCTCTTGTATAGATACACTGTTGAGAGTAACAATAAGAACAGATGTTTGCTGAGTGCCTCATGTAGGCCAGGCATGGATGAAAACACTTTTCATGAAATAACTCATAATTCCTTGTGAACAACACCGAAAGACCATTCTCAGATGAAGAAGAACATCACAGAGACTAAGGACATTGCCAAGGTCCCCCAGCTGATAACAGGGCAGGACTGAGAGCAAAGCCTGTGTATTTCCCACCCATCGTCTTCTATAGTTGCCACCAGCTCAAAGCACCTCTAGATGAGGGCTCTCTATACGTTGTGTAACTCAGTCTGGTAGCACCAGCTTTTTTAGTTCTTTAATCCAGATATTTCAAACAGCTCAGGGTCTTTGTGAAGCAGCCCAGGAACTGCTGCTGGACAAAACGTCAGGTAGACCTGACCAGGTAGAAGGCACTTACACGTGCTCTCGAGAGTCAGAATGTAGGCAGGGGCTCAGTTTAGGAATGAGAGTCCTGTTATTTTCCTCCCCACTCCTCTTCCCATCCCCCAAGATGGCACATGCTCTTTCTTAACATGCAGGCTCAGGAGAGCTTTTCAAATGTACAAATTCCAGAGATGAACTCCTAAGCCCAGAGATTCTGCATCTCTATGGAGATAGAAGCTAGAATATGCAACTTAGTCAGCTCCCTGACTGAAATAGTTTGACAACCACTCTCCCTTAGTCTTTGAGAGGCCTGTTTTCTGGCTCTAGAGGTACCATGAGCCTGCCTAGGGGTACTTCCTCCTCGTCCCACTCCTGAGCAGAGACTTGGGGAGGCTTAGAATACAGAGAACATGCTGAGGGCATGCCTGCACAGAAAGCAGAGTTCTTTCTGTCACCACACTCCTCAAAAGAGTGAATTCTGTCTCCTCAGGAAAGGGCTGAGGGGTGAGGGGAGACAGGAAATAAAGGAAAGCCAATGGAAATTGCAGCACCCTGGGGCCCAAACAAGGGAGTATCCTGAGAAGGGAGACAGGAGTGGGGGGGACTGGAGGAGCTGAACAGTAGTGGGCCAGCAGCCACCATGTCAGGGAACCACAGTGGGTGCAGCCTTGGCTATGTAATGACACTACTGCTGCAGTGAGCTTTACAGGAAGCAGAAGGCACAGTTTTCAGTGGGACTCCGCTCCTTTTGTTTGTACTTCAGGAGCTGCACCTTCTGAACCCCGCCTTCCCAGAAATGATTCTGTTTCCCCATCAGGGAATGGGTCTCAAAACTCAGTCTGTGGTAGGGGAAAACCCAGGACAAGATTTCATGAAAATTTAGCAGCAAACCCTTGTATTTAGTTAGCTGGGAGTGGATGCCTACAAAGTGGAAGGAAAGGCTTGGGAACATTCTTATCTAGGGAGGCTGGGAGGAAAAGGACAAGATAGCTTCTTTAAAGAGTGGCGCTAATAAGATTCTGAAACTGTGGTGGTTTTAGACCTGCACTGAGCACCACCATCTGCTGCCATAATCCACTTTCCCATGGTGACACAACAGAGATCTGGGAGTCTGAATCCTTGCTGATTTTTATAAGCACTTACTTCATACCAGGCACTATGTGGGGCTTGACAGACATCTCATTAACTTTCACAGCAGTATCTGGTAGAGCCTCCTATGATTGTGCCCATTTTACAGATGAAACTCAGTTAAGTTGTATGACTTGCCCAGAATGGCACAACTCATGCATGGCAGAACCAGGATTTCAGCTCAGGTAGTCTTACTCCAAAACCCTGTCTGCTAGGCCCTAGGAAGAAGCCTGCATAGAGATGGGGGGCTACCCCTCCTTGGCCTACAGTTATGCATGGGTGCCCCCATTTTGCATCTTACAGCCTTCAGTGAACAAGGTGAACTAATATATCTACTATGAATCCCTCAGATCTGACCTCAATGATGGCCCCAAAAGAAGGAAAAGGTGGGAGCAGGGTCTTGAAGACCCTGTGTGCACCCCAACTTTGACCTACCTTCCTTGAGCTGGAGAAATGCCACGGTGGTGAGGTGATAGAGTATTTGATCTCTTTGATACCTTGTACTTACTCCTTTTGAGAGCTCCAGTTAGGTGACTCTGGCTCTGGTAATTCAGCCTGGTGGGGGTAGGGGGCCCTGTAGGGAACTCTCATATGTCCTGTGTGCCTCCAACAAATGGGATTCTTTCTCCTCTTTGTACTGCACTTTCGTTAAGTGGGTCTTGTCTTATTCCCAAACCATAAGTCATTGCCTCATACCCCACTTTAGCAAGAATAGGACCCCCCCCTTCCTGCCAGGGGAGCCTCATGGTACTTTCACTCTTGACTGGGTGTCCTCCCTCCAGACTTTGTTTTGAAAGTGATCTCATGTTCTTCCTCTTTCTTCTATCCTCTACCAGAATGTAGGCAGGATGGGATGCATCCAGATGAAGTTGAACAGGTTGGCCCCCAACCCTCAAGTTTGGCATTTTAACTGATACCAAAGTGTTGAGTCAAAGGAACCACATACTTAGGAATTTCCAAGTCTTTGGGCGTGGGTAGGGAGAGATTTGGAAAGGCAAGGGCATGTTCTTAATACTTCTGGTAGACACAAAATTGCTAAACCAGAATCTGATCCTAACTTTAACCCTAACCCTAACCCTAAAAGTTGTTCTGCTAGTGAACAGAAGCCATCACATAGGATGATCTCCCTCCCTGCACCCTATACTTTGTTCTCCAGTCAGTAAACTTCTGTGATCCAAGCAGCATTTTGTCAGTGCTTTCCCAAAGGAGGAGGGCTGAAAAACTTCACAAGTTACCAAAGCGCTCAATCAAAGCAAACCCAAATTCTTAGACCAGTTTCTATACAGCCTGAGAACAAATCAAGTCACCACCAGATACAAGCAAATTGCCCTTTCTGATTCCTCCGGCACTGATATTACCACCGTTGTCCTCAAATCTTCTTCAGACCCAGCACACTTAGTAGAATACAAATAAGAAGCTGCTTATTTCTCCAATTTGAGAACCTGAAGGTAACCAGGCTGGGTCTAATAAACATCTCAGGCTTTTTCCCCTGCTAAACACAATGTTCACTCTATGGTAAAAATCAAAGTACAGGACCTGCTGTTCTTATTCATGGCTCAGAAAGTCATTACAAGAATACAGGTCATGGAGGGTTTTCTGAATGACTACCCATCAAAGACATTCTTTAGCCTGACCTCCAAACAAATTCTATACTCTCAGAAAGATTTGGTTTTGGTGTTGGGGGAGGAGGGTAGGTAACAGGCTGGCTCATCATCGTGGGCTATTTTGAAGGCAGTCCCCAAAAGAAAGAGGAGAAGAGCTGAATGTCCCCTTTGGAACAGCTATTGGAGCTGCTTTAGGGACCGAGAGCTGGACCAGTGACAGTGCTCAATCTCTCAGGAAGGTAGTATTTAAAAGCACCAAAATTGCTTCTTCCCTGGGGAGCCAGGAGCCATTTTAGCCTCTTTTTCCATTAAAATAGGAAGGCACCGAGAGGGCCTCTCTGGCGTGGCAGCAAGGAGTCTCCCCTTCGTGGCAGCATTTCTAACTGCGTTGAGAACCCAAACCACACGGCTCTTTTTACCATGGAGGAGTTTCTAGATTCTCAGTTATACCCTCCTGCTTACAACATCTTTCACTGTTTCAGCAAATTGCTGCATAAAAGATGGAGAAGCCAGCAGGGGCTGTGCCCATAATAGTAGCTGTGGTTGCATTTAAGAAATTCAAATGGCAAAGGTACGCTTTTCCCATTAAGTCCAACATGAGAAATAAGGTGTGCTCAGAGGAACAGAATACCCCAAACGACAGGTGGGGTTTCTGATACTCTGGGGGGTTGGGAAAGAACACAGGCATTTTCATGTTTCTAACTAAAGAGCAGTTTGGGGGAGGGAATGGGGGCGTATCAGGAACTCTTCTAACGCCGTGGGCCTGCCCCCACCTGAGTCAGATATTGATGACCTTCCCCAGGCCCTGCCCACCTTTCTCCCGCCCCAAAAGACAGCATGAGCAACAATGAACCCCGGTACTTACAGGTGCAGAGGATTTTAGGACAGGAAGATGGAGACCGAAGGCTCTAGAATGCCTGCCGAGTCAGTTGCATCAGATTAGGAAGTGATGATTGTGAGAATGAGAGGTTTGGAGAACGCTGTTGCCCCCTCCCCCCTTTTCAGTCCATCTCCAAACTCAGACCACCCTGTAGGACAGCTTCGTCCTTCCAGGCTGCTGGTGCCTCTGTGCCCTTTACCGGGAGGGTGCTGGCAGCCACACTGCCTCTTGGAGCCTGTGGCCCGGCAAGGTAGTCAGGCTCCTGGGATTAGCTTGGCAAGAACGACTGTCCTCCAAACGACCAGCCCAGAGAGAGAGAGAGAGAGAGAGAGAGAGAGAGATAGAGAGAGAGAGAGAGAGCAAACCCGAAAACGGGTCCAGGACGGAGAGCTTCAGGTCCTTAGCATGTTCCTGGCGTTTTCCAAAAGTGGCATCCACAGCAGAGAAAGTGTCCCAAAATAGCAGGCTGCCAATGCCTCGCTGAAACCTGAGAAAGAATTGCTGAATTCAAAGATCTAGGTCGCTGTGGGTGTGTGATCAAAGTGCAGATTTGTTGGTAGGAGGAACTCAAGCCATGAGCTTGGGAGAGACACGTCTACCTGGGTTCTGTAGGACCTGCTTCCTCGTCTCCAACTTGCTTAAGTTGGTGGCCGTGTCAGAAAGGTCCCCTGTGCTGAGGCAGGGGGCTGCCAAGAGGTCCCGGGGACACTCTTTGCATCCCCAGGTCTCTGATGCGCTAACAATATGAAAGAGCAGTGCTCTATTTTCTGCATTTCAAATAAGGGAACTGATACTGTGCAAAGGTTTCTTTAAGATATTGCTTCATAACTGATGAAATTCCTTTTTCCAGTAGATTTTTCATTTCTTTTGGCCTTTGGCATAAGTAAATGTCAACTTCTTTAAAATCAACAGAGAAGAGCAAACAGTAGGGTCTCTGTGATTTTTCTTGGGATTTGAGAAATCTCCCCTCCCTGGCTTCTGACTGGATGGTGTCTGTACATTGCTGCCTATGGTACTGGGGAGGATGAGGTCCACCCAGACACGCTGTCTCATTTTTGTATTTGCTGAGATCTTGGGACACTCTCCTTTCATCAGGTATGTTGAAAATTTTAGGATTATCTGCAGAGAGTGGGGGTCAGTATGTGGAAATTTCAGCATATGTCTTTTTTGGACCGATCTCGGGGTTTGAGAAGAACAAGCACAGAATTTGGTTTCTAGTTCCAGCTCTGCCTGCTTTTTGCTCTGTGAGTTTGAGCAGGTCACTTCTCTTCTCTGGACCTCAGTTTCCTCCTCTGTAAAATGAAGCCAATGGTCCCTATCTGGATCCTAACCCAACGGTGTGTGGTGAAGGAAGATTAATTCAAAGAGTTGCAAGAATGTCACTCTCAGCAAACGGTGGCATTCTTCAGGGGACCTGGCTCGAGGCCACCAGGGTCCTGCATCAACATGCCTATGGCAGGCCTGACACATACCACAGTACTAGGCACTATGGGCTTTAGGCCTGAGGATCCATATTATTTCTGCTTCCAAACTGTGGGTCTCTGGATCAGTTGCTTAGCACTCTGGAGCTCAGTTTTCCCATCTGTCAAGTGGGTATACAGACTACTAACACAGGGCCACAATACTGTACCTGAAACCACTGGCGCTAGATGGGGTTTGGAATTGTGAATTTTGGCATTTTAGAACAGCAAGATGACACCATTAATGAATATTCTATAGCACTCTGAATGGGATCTAGGGCAGTATTCTGTGATGAAGCACATTGATATTTCTAAATGGGATAACTGAGTCGCCTGCCATCAACTCAGGCCCCACTTTGCCACCAAAGGAGCTTGCAAAATTTCAGTTCTCAGCATCTTTTGCATGTCAGAAAGGCAGATGCGGAACTGTGAGCAATGAAAGAAGTGAGTACTTATTTAGCGCTTGCTGCGTGACAGGTATTGTTCTAAGTAGTTAATATGCGTTCGCTGACGTAGTTGTGTCTAACAGCCGTAGGAGGTAGGCATTGCTGTTGTCAGCCCCGTTTTATAGGCGAGGTGGCAGGCTCAGAAACAGTCAATCACTTGCCCAGGGATCCCAAGCCAGTAAAGGGGCAGAGCTGGGATTCTAACCAGGCAGTTCGACTTTCAGAACCTGTGTTCGTCACCGCCTTCCCTAGAGACTCCTGGGGTTCAATGAGGCTTCAAATGCCTGCAATGGCCAAGCAAGTCGCTGTGAAGGAGTGGAGGTGTCCGGTGGGTACGTGAGGAAAGTGGTGAGCCCCACGCACAGGGGACGACTTCCTCAGCTGCAGCTGGCTGATGCCCTGCGGGCAGGAGGACCCAAGCCTTTCGGTTTTTCCCAGAGAAGCCAAAGGTACATTTTTTAAAAATGTGAAATCTCCTGACTTTTAAATGTTGGCAACCAATTAAATAAAGTTAACAATATTGTACGGGTCAAATAAAATCCGTCTGCTGTCTGGAGATGCAAGCTGCCAGTTTACAAACTCTACAAGGAGGAAATAGATGCGAAAGTGCTTTGAAAACTTAAAAATGTGCTAGAAACAGACCGTCTCATTTTAGGGTTAAGGTTTTTTTTTTCCCCTTGACTGTGGTCTAGTTTTTTTTTTTTTTTTTTGAACGAGTGTTCCTGGCCTGATGGAGATGAAAAGTCGGAATTCAATAGAGACTTCAGTGAACTTGAACACTTCATTCCTTTGGCAGGCTGGATAAATGAGAAGCCTAGGTGTACTGGACGGGCTAAGCCTCAGAATTCCTGCCACACCCACGGGCCCCTTCTAAGGAGTTTCCATGCACAGACCCTAGCTGAGGGAAGTAGCAGCTTCTTATGAATAGGTGGCTATGTTTGGTCCCACGTGACCTGCTTCCCCCTGGCAATAGCCGATTGAGCCAGCAGAGGGCATCTGATCCAAGAGCAGTCGCTCTATAGACTGGCAAGCGGCCTACGAGGGCACCCGGGATGAGAACTTTGCTCAATAAAGCACAGTGTGCAGTACATTTGGATTGGTCCATCTCTTGCTTGGGGAGTTTGAATACCAGACCTAGAAAGAGTGAGCACTTGGCAGAGTCGAACACAGAGAGGGCAGACAGCAGGGTTCACAAATAAGCAGGACCAGCAGGCGTCACTGAGCTTCCTTCCTTCAACTAGGTGCCAGACACTTGACACATTTGTTTGTTTGTTTGTTTGTTTAAAACATTCAAAGAACTGGGAGGCAGGTCCTGTTTTTTCCCCTGTTTTACAGACTGGAAAACTGAGGCAAAGTAGCCAAGTGCTGGCATGCGAGCCCAGGCTTGTTGTTACAATTATGATCTACCAACCCCTAAGTCAGTGGTTCTTAAATTCTAGAGTGTTTGACAATCTCTTGGGTAAAAATGCATATTCCTTGGCTTCACTCATACCTGTCGAGTCTGACTCTGTAAGTGCAGTTCCCCTTGTCCCCAAATCTGCTTCGGCATTTTAATGGTGTTGCAGGGGGAAAGAGAAGAGAAGCCAAACGAAGGGAAATACAGAGAGAGAAAGGCTGGCAGTTACTGCCTACTGTGTCGCTTTCACCTTCAGAAACAAAGGTCAACGTCAACAGATGTGGTTTCACTCCAATTTGAACTTTTGGGCATGGGGCCAATTTGCAACTATGAGGACATCAATTTGACCTCTTCTCTGATCCAGGGAGTATATACACCAGCACCAGTTATGTGGCAGGATTGAGAGGAACGCTCAGTCTGGATAGAAGACCCTACCCTCTCTTTTGGTGCAGAGCTCATTGTTAGTATATGTTCACCAAACATTTTCCACAAGGAGCAAAAGTGACAGGAACACACAGGCAACACAGTGTACAGGCAACCCAGAATAGGAGGAAAACTACCCAATGCAGAGAGCCACCTAGTAAACCACTTAAAATGTATACCTACTTCCCAATTTTACCATAGGGGTTCTTGTTAATCCTAGAAAAAAATCATGCGAGAATTCCATCCATGTTCGTTTTTTCTCCATTGATAGAAATGGTAAGCAGGATAGATAAAAATGGTAAGCACGGTTAGCAGTCTCCTTCCAGGTCTTTGTAGAACTCTCCTCTCTGGCGAAAGTACTGTGCCAGCTTTGAATTCACCTGCCTTTCAGAATGCTTGCTGGGAATGCAAGTAATTGCCTGAAGGCTGTTTTCAGAGTCAGGAGCTGGTGTGTGGTCCAAATACTTAAAGGCATCAGGCACTTATTCCGACCAGAGGGTCGTGTGGTCCAAAGGATAGCATAGGTCAAACATGTTGGCCAAGTCTGACTGGGCAGGGCTCAGAGCTGCAATTGGCAATTTTTGTCTCCCGCTTAATGCCTGTGAATATTTTCTTTATCTACACTAGTGTCCTCTCTAGGCTAAGGTCAACCTCTATTATTCCCTCTTGGGGCCAGAACAACCTCCTGCCCTACAGGTATCTGATCTTATCTATGCCTGCATTTTTACCTTTGAGTGATTCCCTAAAGCAAGTCCTTTGAACAAGTGCAGGAGCCCAAGTATGGTGTACGGAGAAAACCTCAGGGCTGTGTGGTCAGTGTTTTGTAAGGCAAAATCTATTTCATTTAAAAGGACCACCCTTTGTTCTGAGATTATTTCCTGCTCTTTTGGTGTCTAATGAGAGCCCTTCCTTATGAAATGAATGTTCTGGATTCGCTGTTTTTGCTTCTTAATGCCTTGACTTGGAAAAATAAAAACCCAACAACCCCACTGCCAGCCCCCTAATGCTTTGGTTTGAGGGAGTTGCAAGTCTGGGTGCCTGGTCTCATTTGTACAGTTCTGCTAGTTCCTCTAGGTGCCTTCTCTCACCACTTATGTCCTAAGTGCTTATAAATTACCTGCTTCATAATCTGCAGCAGAATCTCTCCGAGGATTGACATCAAGCTCACAGCTCTGGAGTTTACAGTATACTGGTCTTTAGTTTCCTTATTTAAGAAAATTGGGATGCTGCCCATTTGCAGTTCTTCCGTATTCCTCCTCTTCTCTCTGATTCCACAGATCCTTCAGGACAGCACCTAACGCAAGGCAGTTCCGCTTGCTCTTCTTATAATGTTCTTTTCCCTATAGAGTTGAACATGCATACACATGTTGTTTGGGGAATTTGCAGTACATCCAATGAAAGCATAATTCCCAACTAACAGTCAAATCCTTCTCTCTGGAGCTACTCAGAACACACCTACCCTCTCTTCCATATGACAGCCCTTCAGAGACTTGAAGACAGTGTGACTTTCCCCTGAGTTAAGAGCACCAGCTGAGTCAGACAGACCCGAGTGACAAGCCCAGCTTCACACTCCCTCTCGGCTGTGAGAGCCAAGGTAAGTTACTTGATTTTATTTTCTCTCTACTCCAGTTCTTTAGCTGATTTATAAAAAGGGGGGAGAGCCCCCACCTCATTGGTTTATTGTGCAATAAATAATGTAATGCATGTAAAGCGCTGAGCTCGGTACCTGGCATAATGAGCACTTAGCAAATGCCTGCTATTTCTCCCCTCTATTTATGAAGAGCTGGGTGAGCATTTTAAGTGTCAGGGCTGTTGGGGAGCAGGAAGGTGAGGAGGCTTTCTCTGTCCCTGATTGATCTGGGGAGGCAGCGGACCCTCAAGTAGACCACGTTATTTCTTTATCCTGAGGTGGTCTATTTTCAGTTATTTGAAATGCCTGCTTGCTAGAGCTGGAGGAGAGAATACTATTGAGAATCTAGGGAAAGGTTTATTTTCAAGAGCTTGAAAGCTATTCGTTGACATATTGAACGGTCTCTTGTTTATTCTTATTTCCCTGAGCAGCTAGCCATGCAATACCCCAAACTCAATTATCTTTTGTGAGGCAGCAGGAGCACGAGACCTCCTCGCTGTATTGATCAGTGTGGACTGGGCAGGACGTGAGGGACCTGGAGATGCTAAGTAGCAATTTCTGGGCTTTTCCTTCCTTAGAAGGCCTCCCTTCACACATTGTGCGTAGGGACACTGGCATTAATAAAACAGAAATCTGTGACCCAAATGGGCTGAGCATGCTAGAATCTCTCAGTAGCCTTCTTAGAAGCAGATGGCTGTTGAATGGTTGCAATGCATCGGAACTTGGAATCCTGGAGTGACCAGGGCCAGTATGGTTTTTTACTGTAGCTCTTTGCACACACTGGTTTTGCAAGCAATTGCATGAGATGAACTCTGAATGCCATTGCAGCTAGAAAAAGTTTGGAAGGAGACACACCCAACTGTGAACAGAGAGAGGAATGGGACTGGGGGTTAGGGTGGGGGGGGCAGCTGAGGACTAGCTTTATTTGCATGTTGGATTTCAAGTTTTTAAACTTGATGTTCTGTGCCTAGATGCTTTGTGTAATTCTTAAACATAAGTAAAAAATAAAAACAAGAAGTCATTCTGAAAAATAAATGAATAAATAAATAAATAAATCAAAGCAAGTCACTGGAGACATTTTCCAGAGGTCACTACTGACCCAAGGTCCAAGTGGTGCAAACATCGAAACTTTTTGGGGGAGAAAGTTCACTTGGGTGAGGAGATCTTGGGGATCCTTGGAGAAAGCACACATGAAAAAAGAGGGGAGAGGGCTAGAGACAGAACCCGAGGGGATTTTATTTAAAGAAATATAACTTAATTTTTTTAAACAAGTAATTTGTATCCATTAGAGACAAACAGGAAAATAAGAAAAGATTTTTTAAAGCACATGTAAAAATCCCCTTTAATCCAACTACTCGGGTATGGTAGTTATTATTCACATTTTGGGACGTATCCTCCCAGACTGTATTTTTCTATGTAAAGTTACATGCATTTATTTCATCAAAATCAGAGCATCATTTTCAAAGGCTGTTAGAAATGCACCATGATTCATATAACCCTTAAATAAATGAATTGTGCTTTAGCTTTGACATTTAGATTGCTTCCCAGTTTTTATGATCATAAACAACAGTGCTGTGTGACACTGAAGAAAGTAGCCAACCTCTCTGTGCATCTGCTGCCTCATCAAGAAATGAATAGTCCCTCCCTCATAAGGTTGTATCATGTACAAAAAGTACTTAGCAAAGGGCATGATACTATAAAGGTTGGGTTTTATTTTGGGGTATCGTAATTGTTGTTGACTTTCTGGTGACTTTTTTTTTTTATTTAGGGGAGAGGGGAAAGCAATTGGAATTTTTCTTTTTGAGTAACAGGCTACCATGAAGTCTGGCATCAAACTGAGCTGTGTGATTTTGGTGGTGTCGATTCACCTTGCTTAGGCACAGTTTTAATATGTGTAAACTGGGAACTAAAAGGATCCAGCTCACAGGGTAGCTGTCAAGATTAAGAAAGAATGCTTGTAAAGCCTTCAGCACAGTTCTTGGCATATGCGAAGACTTTGGTCAAAATCTGCCGGTGGAGAAGTTGTCTTCCCAGTCTGGGAGTTTGCGAGAGAGCGACTCAGAGGATTACAGGTTTCTGGTAACTTTTCTGTTAGTTGTAGTCTGACCTTGTGCCCCAAGTCTAGAAAGCAGACTGCAGCTCTGCTTCAGTGAGCGAGCCCTCACCTGGTACGCTCAAGGTTGGTGTGCTTTTCTTGCCAGCTGCCTGAAAGTACTAGAACCTCACTGTCGAATCTCAGCCCTGAGGCAGGACAATGGGTGCCAGATTTCCTTTGTATCTCTAACATTGGGGCAATGCTTTTTTCTAATTACGACCATTGCAGGACGCTATTAAGCCCTTATCGTCCCAAACCCTGGTTCCCCTGCACCTGAGTCCCTTTTTTTCTGACAGGGCTCCGCTCAGCTCAGCGTCTAGCCCTGGTTCCTTTCCCCCAGCCCCTGCCTGCACTTCCGTCATACGGGCTGAAGTTCCTGGCTCCCAGGACTCGTGCTTCTGCTCAGCCCCAGAGAATATGTTTCATTTCCTGCACCAGGACCCTCCCAGTCTCATCCCTTTACTATGGGAATGTCTTCTTTCCTTTGGGACAGCCAGAGGTGGCCATAGTGGGCTGGCGCAGCCATTGGGGGTCAGGGGGAAGAGGGGTGGGGTTGCATAGGCCAAGTGCTAAGCGGAGCTTCTGGAGGGCTGTCAAGTGAAAGGCGGCCAGAGGCAAATGTCAGAGCCTATATAGAGGCAGGAATCTGGGACCAGGGAGACAGAGCAAGCACTAGCAAGTCAGGAGCAGTGGGGCGGGTGGGCGGGCAGGCAGGCTGGCTGGCTGGCGGGCAGGAGGGGGGCGTGGCAGGGGATAGCTAAGGGAGATTGCAGAGAACAGCTGCTGGTATTGGGTCTTGCTTTAATGAACTGGCTGGGCATGGGGCAACAGTAAATTGGCCAGACTAAAAGAGCTAGGGGCGCAAAGGACACACTCTCCCTCTTCCCTCTAACGGGCAAGGTAAGATCTGGGTTTTGCCTAGTGGGAAGCTGTGTCAGGTTCAGGGATATTTCTGAAGATGGGAGGTGGACATATAGGACGGCACTTTTGACTCGTTTTTCCCATTGCACCAATTATTAGAGGAGCCGAGGTGCTAGCAGGAGGCAAATATTTCTTTTACTATACTCTCTCCTTGACTTGGCCAGGCTGGAGATGGGGTGGAGTGGGATCTTGATACTGTGACTGAGTAATAACGGCAAGAAGGGTGGGCATGGTGGATCGTTATAGCTCAGTGGGGAAGGGTAGGAGATTCTGGAGTTGTGACTGCAGGTAAATTGTTCAGCGTCTCTGGGCTTTGGTTTTTCTCCTTTGTAAGAGGAAGATAAAGTGCTACTAGAATCTCTTAGTGCTGCCGTGGGCACCGAATGAGGTTATGCATGCAGAGTGCCTGCCAGTCGGCGTGTGGTCAGGAAATGGTCGCTGTGGGTATTTCTGTTGCTGGTGTTCTCGTTTTTGTCATGGATGCCCCAGGTCGTGAGATGGAGGGCTATGGCAAGATTGTCTCAAATGAGCACGCTCTCCGCTGTTCACCTGGGCAGGTTGTGGAGATGTGTCCACAGTCTATAATGTGTGTGTCAGTTTCCAAGGCGAGTGCCAAGAAGCCCCTTCTTGGGCTGCTTCTGAGAGTGCATTGGAATGGGGAGTCTCTAGGATTGCCCACTCACATGTCATTAGAGAAATTTGAAATGTGTGCATGATATTGACAGGCTTTGTGTGAGCCGTAGTCAGAGATGTAGTTGAATGCAACCTAAGGGATACCGAAATCTGGGAAACTCTGAGAAAGGAGTAGTAAAGATATGTACTTTGTTACTGTCTCAGTGACCTTATTTTAACCCCAATCCTGGTTCCTCTGAGAAAAACTGGTAAAATGGAAAGAAGAAGAATATCTATGGCTCAGGGAATGAGATTCAAGTGGGATAATGCTTGCAAAAACCCTGTAATTATAGGCAGGTTAAAGTTGTGTACAGTTTCCTAAAATACAGTGCATGGAAAACACTAAGTGGACAATCTGTGATAACAGCAGGGGAGTTTGTTGTTGTTAATACAATAATGATAATTCACAAGATTTTTCAGTTCATGGAATGCCGTTCCTCATCCTTGATAAGATAAATGCATTCCTTTTCCTAAGGAAGAAATTCAGGGTCACCAGAGTACTAAAGTAGAGACTCAACCATTGGCATGACTCTATGAGCCCAAGGAACAACTAATTATCCTGGGGCAAAGGGCTTTCCCATCCAGGCCTGTCAGTACCTTGGCTGGCTTGTGAGTACTGTAGTGGGGATAGAGCAGAGCGTAGGTACTTGCACTTCTCATAGTTGACCTGAAGGTGGTGCTGCTGCTTCATTTGATCAAGGACTGCTCAGGCTCTGGCTGCTGCCGTGACTGGCATTTATAGCATTTGTAAACTAGGAGATTGTGCTGTGTGATCCAGTGGGCTGGTTTCAAAAGCACAGAGGCAGAAAGAATATTTGCCCTATCTCCAAATTCCTTCATTGCTGCATAGCTTCTTTAAGTTGATAGACCCAGGTCCAAAGCCACCCAGCTGGCAACACATAAAAACAAATCTCCATTGTGAATCATTTGTCTGTTTCCCAATCTTCTTGATAGTGACTTTTGACTCTTAAATTTGTTTCATCTTTGCAGATTTTCTTGTCACTTGGGCTTCTGCAAGTCTCCCTCCACGTTATCCTGTGGCCATGGCAGATATGTCACTACCCTTACATTCACTGCGATTCAACAACATGCTGAGGGAGGACACTACCGACTCCCCAAACAGGGGGAACACCATCTCTGGACCAATGGTAGACACCAGAGCAGAGGTCCAAATTCCGCATTCCCGCGCACAGCCTATAATCTCGACTTCAGCGTCAGACCCCGGAGGGATGTCCACACAGCTCATGACTTCCCCAGCCTTTGACAGCCTGTCAGCCTCTCTAATGGGAACACCAAATTGTGGAGCATTGTCCCCATCACTGATGCCAGCCTCAGATGCTGTGGCGCTGTCCCCATTGCTGATGCCAGCTTCGGATTCAGAGGCCCTGTCCCCATTGCTGATGCCAGCCTCAGACTCTGGGGCCCTGTCCCCTTTGCTGATGCCACCCTCGGATTCTGGGACATTGTCTCCACTGCTGTCTACTTCAGACTATGGCTTGATGTCCCCAGGACTGATGACAATTCCTGACTTTGGGACAATGTCCACAGCGCTAATGGCGGCCCCAGATTCTGCAGAGATTTCACCCTTGGCAATCCCAGGTCCATCCTCCGGAGCCATGTCTACCCCTATAATGAGTGCCCAGTCCTCTGATGCGATGTCCACGTCGCTGATGCTAGCCCCAGACCCTGAAGAGATATCCCCACTGCTAATGCCAGATATCAACCCTGGGGTGATGCCCACACAGCCAGTGCCAGCTCCAGGCTCTGAAGAAATGTCACCATTGCAAATTACAGATGAAGACACTGAAGCAATGTCCAAAGTGCTAATGACCGCACTGGAGTCTGGAGAGATCTCTTCACTGCTGATGTCAGGCACGGACTCTGAGACCATATCCTCCCTGATCATGTCAGCCCTAGCTTCTGGGGCACCGTCGAGCAGGCCAACGCACTCCCAGGACTCTGGGGAAACGTCCACTCAGCTAATGTCAGGCCTAGGCCCCAGAGGAGTGTCTTCATTACTAACATCAGCTCCATGCTCCGGAGCGATGTCCACACCACTCCCGTCAGTCCCAGATGCCGGAGAAATGTCCACATTGCCAAAGCCAGCCCTGGATGCTGAAGCGATGTCCCCACTGCTGATGACGGCCCTGACCTCTGGCGTGATGCCCACCCAGCTCATGGCAGCCCAAGGCTCGGGAGTGATGTCTCCACAGTTAACACAAAATCTAGACCCTCAGATCGTGTCAACCCCGCCGATGAGAGCAGCAGCCTCCAGGATGATGGCCACACCACCGCTGAGAGCCTCAGACCCCGGAGCGATGTCCTCACTGCGAACAAGAATCCCAGCGTCTGGAAATATGTCCGCGTTGCTAAAGACAGCCCCAGCCTCCGGAGCAGTGTCCACCCCACCGATGACGGCCACCAGCTCTGGAGCCTTGTCCGTGGAGCAAATGGCAACTTCAGCCTCTAAAGTGATGTCCACGCAGTCAGTCATGGCCAGAACTCCCGGAGCTGTGTCCACAGGCTTTCTGAAAGCCACGGCCAAGAAGGCAATGTCCACGCCTCAAATGAGAGCCTCAGCCTCTGGGATGATGTCCACGCCACTAAGGAGAGCCCCGGCTTCTGGAGTGATGTCTGTGCAGCCAAATGCAGCCTCAGTCTCTGAAACGGTGACCATGCCACAACTGACAACCCGAGCGTCCGGGTCACGGTCCACACTGCAGATGAGGGCCCCTGTGTCTGGAGCCATGTCCACGTCACAACGGAAAGCCACGGCCTCTGGAGCATTTTCCACCCCACTGATGACACCCAAAGTCTCTGGAGCCATGTCCACACTGTTAGCGGGAGACACGGCCTCGGGAGTGGTATCCATACCACACATGAGAGCGACGACCTCGGGAGCACCGTCCAAACTACTAATGACACCTGAAGCCCCAGAAGCAATGTTCGTGCAGCAAATGCCAACTACGGCTTCTGAAGAGATCGCCACAATGTTAATGAGAGACACAGTTTCTGGCACCATGTCCATGCCGCAGATGACAGATGCTGCCTCTGCAGGGATGCCCGCACCTCTAATGAGAGCCTCTGGGCCTGGAACGATGTCCACGGCACTGATGAGAGGCACGACTTCTGGGAAGATGCCCAGTCAGCCAATGAGCACCCAAGACACTGGGGCAATGCCCATGTCGTTCATGAGATCCATGACCGCTGGAGGGATGGCCCCCATGCAGATGCAAGTCCCAGCCTCAGAAATGATGTCTGCATCCAAAATGAGAGCCCCTAACTCTGGAGTGATGTCCACACCACTAATGAGAGCTTCTGACTCTGAAGAGATGTCTGCACTGCTCACAAGAGCTTCATCCTCTGGAGAGATTTCCCCATCATTAATGAGACCCTCCACTTCTGGAGAGATCGCCACACCTCTGAGACCCCCAGCTTATGGAGCCATGTCTACTCCGCAAATGACAGCCACTGCCTCCGGGATGATGTCTGTGCCACTAATGAGGGCTCCAGTGTCTGGGGCGATAGCCACACCACTAATGAGGTCCATGACATCTGGAGAGACATCTGTGCCTCAAATGACTGCCACGTCCTCAGGAGGGATCTCCGTGCCACTGATGAGAGCCCCGGCCTCTGGAGCAACGTCCATATCACATATGATGCCCACAGCTTCTGGAGAGATGTGTGCACCCTCAATGCGAGCCCCAGCCTCTGGACTGATGTCTCCATCACAAGTCAGGGCCCCTGTCTGTGGAACTATGTCCACACCACTGAGGAGATCTTCAGTCTCCGAAGCTGTGTCCACAGAGTTCATGAGAGCTCCAGTCTCTGGAACGATGTCCATGGTGCAAACAACAGCCATGGCCTCTGGGGGTATGGCCATGCCTGTAATGAGAGCCACAGCACCTGGAACAATGCCCATTCCATTGTCATCAGCCATGACTTCTGGAGAGATATCTATGCCGCAAATGAAAAACATGGCCTCAGGAGCAATGTCCACGCCTCAAACAAGAGTCACGAGTTCTGGATCTACATCATTGCCACAAATGACATACACAACTTCCGGGAGGATGCCCGTACCACAAATGAGAGCCTCGCCTTCTGGAGCAATGTCCACACCACTTATGAGAACCTCAACTTCTGGAATCACATCTATGCCACTTCTGAGAGCCACAACCTCTGGTGGGATGTCCAGGCCACAAATGAAAGTCACAGCTTCTGGAGAGATTTCTACACCACCGATGAGGGCCTCCGTCCCAGGTGCCATATCCACACCACAAAGGGCAGCCACAGCCTCTGGAATGATGTCCACACTGGACATGAAAGCCACAAACTCTGGAGAAACATCTGCCTCTCACATCAAAGTCACGGCTTCTGGATCAAAGTCTACACCACATGTGACAACCACAACACCTGAGACAATGCACCCACCACCGAAGGAAGTCCCATCCTTTGGCATGCTGACCCCCGCACTCTGTTACCTGTTAGAAGAGCAGGAAGCCGCCCGGGGGTCAGGCTCTGTGGAAGAGGAGATGGAGATTGATGAGGAAAAGCAAATGAAGGTATTTTTGGATGATTCCGAGAAAATGGCATTTTTGGTGTCTCTTCATCTCGGGGCTGCAGAGAGGTGGTCCATTTTGCAGATGGAGGTAGGAAACCCCCTTTCAGCTGAAAATAAATCTTTTCTGAGAAGATCACAGGGCTTATATGACTCCTTATCCGAGATAGACATCCTCAGTGCCGTTCTTTGCCATCCCAAGCAGGGCCAGAAGTCTGTCAGGCAGTATGCCACCGACTTCCTGCTGCTGGCCCGACATTTGTCTTGGTCTGATGCCATTCTACGGACCAGGTTTCTGGAAGGGCTCTCGGAAGCTGTTACCACCAAAATGGGCAGGATCTTCTTGAAGGTGGCCGGCAGCCTAAAGGAACTGATAGACAGGTCTCTCTACACGGAATGCCAGCTGGCTGAAGAGAAGGGTTCCCCGGGCAACTCAAGCCAGGTTCTCCCATCAGCCTGTAAGCGGAATAATGAGGAAGCAATGGAGAATGAACTGAACTCTCAGCAGCAGACTGAGGAGGTAATGATGGGGAAATACACTCATGGTTTTTGAGCAGAAAAACGAGGAGGTAGCGATGGGAAATAGACTCTGCTTCATTGTGTAGAATAAGGAAGCGGCAAGAGGGAGGCTGGGGGCTCCTAGACCATGACACCCAGCCTGGAGTTTCATTAGTGGGTCTGGCTCTGCAATTATTTTGGGTATATTAACCACTTTGGGGAGAAATCTTCTGCCTAAGTTACTGTGTATCTGGGATGGTCAAAGGACTAGGCCGTCCGATATATGAGGAAACTGGCCAGACTCAGTCCCAGCTCTCCACTTATTTCAAGTTGAGTTCTAAGAGAAGGGGTCCTGTGTAGGGAGCTGTGCCCCTCCTGCAGCCACATGTGTTGTGGACCCAAGCCACTAAGGCATTGGGCTAGCTTGGTCATCAGTCACACCTTTACCCAACAAGATACTGTAGCCACGTTCCTTGTCCTGATGAGTTACTGAAATTATCCCAGTGGAACACTCCTCGTCATAGAAAGTGAGGCTCTTACCACTGCTGTTTTTTTTTTCTCTCACCCCAGCACCGGCATGTTCCCAAACGCTGTTACTACTTGAAAGAACATGGAGACCCCCAGGAGGGTCTGCACGACCGCCTTCGACAGAGCAGAGGCCATCAGAAGGCCCCCACCCACAAGTAACGCTCCCCGGATTCTTCTGTGATATTTAAATCAGCTGCTAATTTGAGGACTGCTTCTTGGACCCATTCCATTCAATTACATTATAAACCTTGTGGCCTTCCCCTTTCAGCTTCCCACTTGAGGCACATCCCACTCTATCTGCCACTTGGCTGGCTCGACCTTCTCTTTCACCCACATGCCTGTGATCTGCCCTGACAATCAGAGTGTGGACTTTAAGAATGTTTGGTGAATGATGTTCTGAACTCCCATCACCATCAAGGTCAGTCCAACTTCTTGTTCCAGGGAGAAGTTTAGGCAGGAGAAACCATGTCCTACCTCAAAAGTACTTCAGAGTGTCTTGCCATGTGTCATCAGGCAAACCTGAGGAAACCCTGGTCCCATTTCACCTGGCAGGGGAGTTTATAAGGAGAGTGATACTCCTACACCAGCCTTTTCACCCACTAGCCTTGTCCCCGTATGCCCCAACTCGTAACACCTAAAATGGGTCTCCAGGGCCCTTGACCTGTTTATAGTCGCCATCTTGAACTATGTGTTTTAACTCATAATAATCATCATAGTAATGGTTAACATTTATTGATTCTGTACTATGTGACAGGTACTGGGTTAAACTCTTAACAAGTACCCTCTCACTACATTCTTACCTTAAGTCACCTTGTTCTTGTGTTGTCAACTTCTGACTTCTTGGTCTGTTGTTTATGGCCCTTGTCTTGTCCCTCAGTATGAATTCTCTCGCTCTGACCACGCAGTGAGCCCCTCAGTTGTTGTTAATTGCTCTCACTTCTCTTGAATATTGTGCTTCATGGCCAAGGCTCTTGACAAGGGTCTTGGTCTTTAACAGGCATAGATGGTTAGAACATAATATGAGCAGTGTTTGCCTTCAAATGGTGGGATTATTGGTGTTTTATCGTCTTTCTACTTCTCTGTACTTTCCAGATTCTCTACAGTAAGCATGTACTACATTTGTAATCACAAAAGTAAATAAAGTTGAGTTACAAAAAAAGAATTAACTGTGGCTAACAGAATTTAATTTGAGCCCTTCATTCAATCAATATTTATTATCTAACATGTGCCAGCCACTGTTTTGGGGGACAATGAGGATAAGAACCCTGATTTAATGAAAACTTTGTTCCGTGAGAAGACAAATAGTAAGCAAAAAACCCCCACATAACTAGGAAACGTTGAAATCGCGGTGAAAGCTACAAAGACAAGAATTCAAGATAATGGGGGAATTTGATACTAACAGGCTAGTTTATTTATTCAGTAATTGTCCATGTAATTAGATTACTCAAAGATCTCTATAAAACAGTAGGAGTGACATGATTAGAAAAATTTAAGAAAGTTAAGTTGGCCACAGTTTAGAGGTAGGAGGGAGAAGGGTCAGAGGGCCCTTCCAAAAATACAGGTGATTGATTGCCAGGCGACTCAATCTGAGGTTATGGCAGCAGTAATGGAAAGACAGGGGCAAAAACTAAACCTTCTCTGAGGACTTAAGTCCACTGCCCCATTACCCTAAACCTTGGGTCTGATTCTAGGAAGAGGAAAATGCTTCTCAGAAAAAAAATTGGCAGACAAGTTGGCATCCCTGTGGGACTGGAGATAAGAATTTGGCTCTGTGGGCTGCCTACAGAAGCCTCTATAACCAGTGCTGTTGCCTAGGGAAAAAGAGGGTACAAGAAGTTGGGAAACCTAAACTCCAGGCAGGGAGGCAGCTGGCCCCTGGGGACCCAGCTTTCCCCTCTTCTTCGGGCGGGTTGGCACATACACAGCCAGATTCTGGCCTGCGTGGCGTTTGGATGTCTGTGAGCGGGGAGGGTTGCTCATAGCCTGGGAATGCCCTGTTGATTTTACTCTCTACTGAAAAAGAAATTGATGATATAGAATCACAACTTATATGTGGAAAATGTACACAGGAAGGAAAATGTCTTTAAAATGAAAGTGATTTTCTTATAGCCACGATAATGGTGAGTAATGGCAATTCTTTTCTTCCCTCCCCCCCATCTTTCTTCCTTTTGCTTTTGCCTCTCCACTCCTTTAAGCTAACGTCATTAGAGAGATAAATGGAGAAAATGAAGCTCAATCATACCCTGCCGGAGCTCAGTCCTTACTCCTCTACCCACCCCAAAGGTTATATTTAGAAATGTTTCAAGAGCCACTCAGCATCTACATGGAGCTAGGCTATTATATGCCCAAGTATTGGAGACAATTTTGTCGCCTGTAAAATGGCGTTTCAAGCTTCTCTGTTCTTCACTGGCCTCTGAGTGAAAATAAGATCACATAAGCAGTGAGGACTCAGCTCTCACTGACCTTTGTCTCCACCTGTCTTCCACAGCCCCTGGAAAGTTTCTCCCAGTTATTTGTGGAAGAGTTGGGCACTTTCCTGTTCTCTGGGATAGTCCTCTCTCATCCTGCCTGCCTCGTGGAGGTCAGCTGTCCACATTGCCACATGAGGCAATCTCTGCGCCCAGTCCCAGCTGCTGACCATGGAAACTTGGAGGCCCCTGCAGGGTGGGGCGTGGATGCTGGGGCACTCACAGCTGCAAATGATCCAGGGGTCTCGGTGATGCTGTCCTCCTTTGGGACAGCTTTGACTGAAATCTTCCCTGGATTCATGGAAGGCAGAGTGGTTATTCCTGTCTCCATTCTGTACCACACTTTGTCACCTGCACACTGAAACGCCATCACCACTGCTTCTGCCCTATGTATCAGTGAGGCCCATGTGACAAAAACGGTTTCAGTGTCTTCCTGCCACCATCTCTCCCCCACAGCCCCACCCCCGACTCCCACCACGTTGGCTCAGACTTTCAGACTTGGTTCCTCTGTCTGGAGAACTAAACCAAGTCCTCTATCCAGACCATTTATTTATTCATTTGTTTTAGGAAATATTTTATTTATTTATGCGTACAAGAGCTGGGGCACAAGCCAGAGGCACGGGGTGGGGTGTGTGTGTGAGAGGACTCACCAGAGACAGAGTGGGGAACAGAACAGGTGGATCGACTGAAATACACTGCTGAGGGGAGCAGCGGGCAAGGCAGGAGAGGGGTCCCTTGCCTGGCTGGCAGATCAAACTCCCGTTGCAGTGGCTGCAGAAGCCACACAGTGTGGTGCTCAACCCCTTGCACCACCAGGGAGGCCCTATTTATTTAGTTTTTTCTTATAATGTTTGTTTTCTTTCCTCAGGTGTAGTCCCTATAGAATTTCCACCACCAATTCACCCGTGCACCATCTCTATAGTCCTTGATGCTTCCCGCCCATTTCAATATTCGATCTGGTCTCTGTCCCTACCCCATAAGGCATCATAAGCCCACACAGATTTTTCAAAACCACAATGCTCCTGTTCCCATGGGGGAATTCTTTCTACCCATCTAGTCCTTGGGACCCAGATAGAGAGCAGATGTCACCTTCTCCTGTTCTTTCCCCTTCTGCCACCTCTCACCCACTGCCCGGTCTCTGTCTCTGTCCCTCACGGAACAATAGTACATAAAGTCTTTTCTGAAGACTGGCAAAAGCAGAGTTTAATATTAGCATCTATTGAGCACTTATTATTGGCCCAAGTTTTAGACTAACTGCTTTATCTGGATTACCCCATGTAATTCTCAGTCTGACCCAGAGAGGACTTGCTTTCGTAACTCCTTACAAAGAATCTGAAGCACAGAGAGGCTAAATAATTGTCCCAAACCTACAGAGTTAAAAAAATAGCAGAATTGGGACTTGAACACATGCAGATTAACCCCACATGCAACCCTCCAATTCACCCGTGTACCATCGCTATAGTCCCTTATGCTTCCCGCCCATTTCAATATTCAATCTGGTCTCTGTTCCTACCCCATAAGGCATCATAACCCCACACGGATTTTTCAAAGCCACAATGCTCCTGTTCCCATGGGGGAATTCTTTCTAAAGCTTCGTTATTCAGAGCTGCCGCAGAGACCCCTCGTTCACCCCTAAACAAGTGTGCCACCCAACATCAGCCAGCCTTTAAAAGCCCATGAAGTCTGACGGCTGAGCAAAAATAGCTCAGGTCTGTATTACCTCTTCCCCATCTTAGATCCAGATGTAAATCATACTGGGGGCATTTGGGGAAGGTTTGCAATACCCATGGAAAAGAATCAGTCATTGTGGGATGCTACTAAGCCTTCTGCCCAGGGGTGAGCTGCAGTGCAGAGTGGAGCAACCTCTGTTCAGAGTTCTGGCCTGAGAAGGTAGAAAAGAGTGATCCCTTCCCCACCACCTCTCTTGTTCCCAATGAGAAAAACCCAAAACAATACAACAACGTGTCTTGAGCCCAGGCATTTGTGGAAGGGTATAGGACTCTGAAAGTGGAAGAGATGTTTGTGGTTGTAGCAAAAGCTGGCTCTTTCTTATATCTTAGAATTTTTCTTTCTTTGTCTCTTATCTCTCGGGATAGGGGTGGAGTGAGTAAGGAAGATGAATCATTCTGATACTCTGTAAACCTGACCCCCAATACCACTCCAACCCCTTGGAAAATTACCCTAGTTCTAGTATTGGAGTGAATACACACATTGAAATGACACCAGGTACTTCTGGTAGAAGGAACTTTCTAGAGATAATCTGGGGTGGCTTCTCCCACTGCAATCTTAAGTAAATGCTGGGTAAAATGTTGGGTTGGGGGTAGGGGAAGACTTACCACTGAGTCTGAAACAAAGGGAAATCCCCAGGGGCAAAAACTAAAGAAGAATCTTAATGAGACCAATAACCTCTTGTACACTTTGGAGAAGATGTGATGAAGTCAGAAGAGATGTAGACTGCCTGACAGTGGAATATTTACATAGCACCTGAAGAGTAAAACTGTGAACCTTTGATCTATACATTGCTCAATTATCACTCAAGAGTTAGTGTGAAACACAGACATTTTCTGACAAAGACTGAGTAAACTCACCTTTCAAAAGGTCCTGGGTTGGACCAGGAGAAGCTGGCAATATTAAAATAAAAAGCTCCCATGCTATAGCAACATTTGCTGAGAATTTCACTGGCCTAAGCTCTGATATGTAAATGGGTATGGAATATTCTGACTCTGGGTTTACCACAATCTCCTCCAATATCTTTTCAATTTAAAAAAAAATTTGTAAGGATTTCATTGAAATAAAATCCACATACCATATAATTATTTAAGGTGTACAATTCAATTTTTTAGTATATTTACATCGTTGTGTGACCATGACCATGAGTTATGTTAGAGCATCCTCATCACACCAAAAGCAGCCATTCATTTCACATTGCCCTCTACTCCTAGTCCTGGAAAACCACTAATCTACTTTCAGTCTTAATAGATTTATACAGGTCATTTCATATAAGTGGAATCACAATATATGTGGCCTTTTGTGGTTGATTTTTTTCACTTACTATAATGTTTTCAAGGTTCATCCATGTATTAGCATCTATCTGTATTACATTCTTTTTTATGGATGAATAATATTCCATTGGCTATACTGAATTTCTTTATACATTCATAATTTGATGGACATTTTGGCTGTTTCTGCCTTTTGGCTCATATGAACATTGCTTGTGAAAATTCTTGTATACATTCATGTGTGAACATATTCTTCTATCAGGTGCATAACTAGGAGTAAAACTGCTATAGCAGATGATAATTCTATGTTTATCCATTTGAGAAACTGTCAACCCACCAAAGTGGCTGTACACTTTACATTCCCACCAGTAGTACATGAGGGATCCAAGTTCTCATCTTTGTCAGCACTTGTCATTATCTGACTGTTATTATAGCCATTCTTAGTGGTTGTCTCATAGTGGTTTGGAATTCATTTTTCTTGATGGGTAAAGATTTTGAGTCCCCCCCCCCTAATATAATTTTGCTACAAACTCAACTGTCTTGCGAATTATCACCATAAATTTTGTTGGAGACTTCACTTTTGGAGAGAATGTTGGAAGAAACAACTGCTGTCCTTGATCTCCTGTCTATTCCTAACTATTCTATTGTCCCAATCCTTTTCAGCATGGTGGAGGTGGGGAGAAGGGTTTTGAAAGGCAAACTCTCATGACCCTGCCAAGACTTGTATAACTTTGTTTTGATTGCTGCCTTCTGCAACGAAAATTCCATTAGAACAAAGGTAAATGTGACCTCATATTTTGGAGTTTACAGAAGCCCAGAAGTTCTTGCTCAAAAAAGATTCTCAGAGACCTGTGGCACCTTTCTTATAGACTTCTTCTTTCAGCCAAAATTTAGAATAATCCAAATAGCTAATTCATTGCTGTGATCATTTATTGCACCAAGACCCTTTCTTATTCTGACACTACATAATCTAATCAAGACTTAATATCTCCTACTGTGAGGAAGAAGACAGGAAGACAAAGGTAGGAAAAGGAGGGAGGGAGAGGGAGAAAGAGAAAAATAATGAAAGAAAATGAAAACCTGTATTCTAATTCCAGCTGTGACAGTGAACACCCATGTGACCTTTAGCAAGTCACTTGACCAATCTGTCCCTCAGTAAACTCATCTTCATCATGGTTAGATTTTCATTAGGTAACTTGGCTGTGTGATAACTCCCTTCTCTAATGGAAGTGCTCTTGGTGTGGAAAGCTAACTCTCCAGCTAACTGACCTGGAGAGAACACTGCTAATGTGGAAGTCCAGTCTGAGCCATTGCTAGAGGGCAGCATTGTATCAGCAATTATTTTAATGACACCGAGTGAGGTGTGGTAGTTTCAAGTTCTCTCATTCAAATATGTAGGCTTTTCCTTGCCCATAAATGGCATTTATGTAAAACAAAGGTAATTTCTGAGAAACCAGAGAGAGAAGAGTGCTTCCCACCCCCTGGGGCCCTCATTGCTCATTAACAAAATTTAAGATTGGAAAACAAAAGATCATGCGTATTAATTTCTAATGAAGCCTGTTTGCTTTTGGTCTTATTTGGATACAGTTGCACAAATATCTTTTCCTCTCTGAAAATCCCACCAGCAACATGAGGGAAATTCTCAGATTCATTTGAAACCTCTTCTCAAGTTTCGATTCACAGATTCAATGACAGAATTGCTTATTGTGGCACTTATTATTTTCAGTCTCTTTCTTCCTTGGCTTATATTTTTTTACAACCCAAAAATGGTGTACTTAGGAAATGGGTTTGTTACAAAGAATCATCCAGAAGTTCCCATTAAATTTTTTGATTACTTGTCATATTTCACAGTGTTGACTAAGTTTCTCCCTGTCAAAGTAGAACCCCAAATCACCTGTCTGGGCACAGAACACATGTCAAAAATAACTGTTCGACCCGTGTACTTCTGAGTCTTACCTGGAGATATTGCAGGTTCTTCAGTTCCCCATGAGGCCATAACTCTCCCACAACCTCACTATGCACATACACTATTTTTAAGAGCATCAGGGGTTGTCTTGCCTCTGCTGTGCTCATAAAGACAGTTCTCTCATCATTCATCATGGGAAAGAATAAAACAGATACTTTGGAACTCTATAGTAAGGATGGGGGATACATAGCCACTTACATGTTTGCTCCAGTTACTTGCTAGTGGTGCTTACAGCATTGTTGAGAAGGGTTCATAGGTCACATTTGGAATCCATAAGATAGAGGACAAGTGAACAATTAATTAGTAATGTCTGCTAAGAACAGTGGTGTGGGTACACAATTAGAGACAATTGCTTTCCTTATGCAAATGTCTTTAATTTATTATTGGGTGATGATAAGTGAGAAAAAAATATAATAATGAAGAAAGGTCTTATTTAAAGGGAACTGTGACATCTCAAAGAACATCCAGGCCGTGGTCTGGATGGGAGGGTATAACTGATCCTCAAGAACTTCTAGAATCAGGGGTTTGAACTTCACTAGTATTCCTGGGTTTTTTCTTGTTTCTCCTCTCTGCATCTCTCTACACATCGACTCCTTCTCTCTCTGTAGGCTGACTTTCTCCTCTTTTAGAGCTGCAGTTACCCATCCAATATGGCAACAACCAATCTAATGTGACTATAGAAATTTGGCTAGTCCATGTTGAGATATGCGGACTATACATGTCAGACACACGCTGGATTTTGAAGACTGAGTAGGAAAAAAAGAATGTAAAATATCTTATTAACTAAAAAAACCATTTATTGCATGTTGAAATGGTAACATATTGGCTGTATTGTGTTAAATAAAATATATTATTAAAATTAATTTCACCTGCTTCCTTTCTTAATGTGGCAATTAGAACATTTGAAACTACATTCTTGGCTTGCGTTATATTTCTATTGGATAGCACTGTTCTATAGCATTACAACTTATAGCTACTTGGGGAGTGATTGATTGAGTTCTCTTGGAGCAAAACATTAAAAAAGGAGAGAAAGGGGCTTTATTGGAGAAGTTGGGCCTGTAGAGCAGTGCAATGTAGCCTGTGGGGGAAGATCACATGAAAGCACAACAGGTCCAATGGGGGCATAAAGTTGGCGTAGTCATAGAGAACATTCTAAGGAGCATGGAGGGAGATACTGGATGAATCACAGAGTAGAGAGCCTCCAATCTAGGATCATCTTAAATTCTCCCCGTTTTTGCCCTCAAATTTCCATAGTCAGTTTAGCAGCAATTTTTATGGATTCAACCTACATCCACTTTTCTCCATCATTAGTGCATCATCCTTCTAGTTTCAGTCACTAAACAGGCAAGTGGCAACTGAGATTTATTTATGTTATGTTTATTGATGTGACATTACAACACCGTGTATGTTTTAGGGGTAAAGATTCACATTTCTACAAATACACTAAAATCTTCCACCATTATCCATTAAATAAGTGTAATATATAACCAAAAGGCTGTTTTTGTCCCTCCAGAATGGCATGTAGGAAGATACACACTTCTTTCCAAGCAAGATGGTTTCAGTTACTTCCAGGTGCTGCCACCCATTCATTGTACCTGAACACAGCTTTTCTGGAAACCCAATATTCATATCTTTAAATTGGGACTGATATGAATCCGACTTAGTTGGGTCATGGGTGATACTGAAGGAAAAACTATTGTGAGTATCCTTTAATATGCAAAGTAAAATTTAAAGATTGCACCATGCTGCAAATTAAGAAAAGAAAAACCTGCTGTACAATGCATCCTTTAGCATTGCCTTAGTTGCAGGGACAACATCTTGTAACATCCTCAGCAACAGTGACTCTTTTCTTTGAAGGTAGATATGATTTTGGAAATGGTCAGAAATTATTGAGAGTGATGCTTAAGCTGGATAATACAAAATTTGTTTAAAAAAAAGGTCTGGCTGTAAAAGAGTTTTATTCTATCCTTAAAAGAGGTCCCCAGAGTGTTTATTGCAATATCATACAAGTTCTGCTGACTGGTTAGTCTCCAGCACTATTTTGGTGCACCAAGCATGTAGTAGCGTAGAAGCTCTGTTTTTGTACATACATTAAAAACAGTCTGGCTACTGGGAGATCAAACTCTAAAATAGCACTTTATGTTTAAAGAACTCTCTCTTACAAAAGTTGTTTCTTTAAAATATCATCAACACCTCTATAGATGGGGTAGGCCCTATTCCCAACTTACAGATGTGGAAACTGAGTCCTAGAGATGCCAGATAACTTCATCTTGATGGCAAGTGACAGTCTGGATGAGATTAGACCATTTGACTCTGAGCCTTGCCTTCTTTCTGTTGAACATTCGGCCTTCTTCCTATCTCCTCATCTATATATGTAATTAATTCATAATAATAAACATAAAAATGAAGCACAGAGAACTTCTGGTTGGTGAACATGTAGAGAGTTTGAAAGAACAGCGTGTTCAGAGAAAGCATGAGAACACCCTTCCCCATGCTTTGCTCTACCCGTGGCTTCCATGTGGATGTTCCAAACTGATTTAAAGAAGTGAATCCAGCATCCAGGGCTGTGACTAGGCCTCCACTAGCTTTCTCAGGAACACCTCCAGCCCTCCCCTCAGCCCCCGGACTACACTTTCAGTGCCTTAGGAACTCGAAGTTTACATGAATTTATGTCATTATTTGGTTTGTCTCCCACCTGAAGCTGGCCCTTTGAACCTGCTGGCCTCCCTGTCACCGCACACTGCATCGGGCACGACACTGCCACTCAGGAATGTTTGCAGAATAAAATGTCCTCAAAAGACTCAGCGAGTAAAGCTTCCACCTTCAGAGTGAATAAAGGTTCTACATCTTTGGAAAAGTACAGGACGGTACTGAAATTCTATGGGTATGGCAATGGGTATAAAGTACAGCTGAGTGAGAGAAAGCACTCTAAATTGCTGAGAATAGAATTATTCAGAAAGAGCACCGTGAATATGAGGCCACGTTGAAAATATAGTGCATGGTGTCTCCCTGGTGGTGCAAGGGCTTGAGTGCCATGCTGTGATGCTTCTGTAGCCACTGCAGCACGAGTTTGATCCTCAGCCAGGGAGGGGACCCTTGTGGCACAGCCGACCTCTCCTGCTTCAACGGCTGCTCCCCTCAGCAGTGTATTTCTGTCGATCTGCCTGTTTTACTCCCAACTCTTTCTCTGGTGAAACCTTTCACCTCCCATGATTCTGGCCTGTACCCCAGCTCTTGTATGCATAAATAAATAAAAATCTTTTAAAAATACAGCATATGAATATGTAGAATACAGTCAATTTTTTCCCTAAAGCTTTATTTATTTATGCATATAAGAACTGAAGTACAGGCCAGAGGAGCAGGGTCTGAGAGGATTCACCAGAGACAGAGTGGGGAACAGAACAGGCAGAGAGGCTGACGTGCACTGCAGAGGGGAGCAGCAGGCAAAACAGGTGAGGTCTGCTGTGCCATGTGGGCCACCTCCCTGGCCAGGGATTGAACTCATGCTTGCGGTGGTTGCAGATAGCTTCCCAGTGCTGTGCTTAACCTCTTGTGCCACCAGGGAGGCCTCTGCAGTCAAATTCTTACAAATGACACTAAGTGGTTAAAGCAGATTAAAAAAAATTGTATACTTGTGTTTATGGATACTCATGTTTTAAATCAAAATACCTCGCCCAAGTGTCTGCAGTACAGTACATGCTTAATAATTATTTGTGGAACACATGTAAACAATACAGAAAAATGAAAAATGGTATTAAGATAGCAACGTAAAGGTGGATATGAGTTGAATGAAAACACATTGTAAATATATAGTCATGAAATAAAATGCTTCAGTGGTTGACAAAAAACAAAATGAGACGAGAGAAATGAATTGATGTATGTGGGGTCACAGCTGACAAAGTGTTACATGCAGAAATCAGTGTTACTCTGCTTGCTGATCTAGTCATTTCCCTCAGCAGTTAATCCCTTTTCTTTCACGATCAAGTCTTTCTAACACCTGCTTGTCTTACTATGTTACCAAATATGTTATGTTACCTGCTTGCCCTTATTATGTTACCAAAGTCCTCTCTATCCTTCTCTCCCCCTCTCTCTCATAAGTACAGAAGCATGCACACAAAGGTAGTGTCATTTTAAAGGTTGGAAGACAGACTGAGTATAGAAAGACTATGACCATTATAAGAAATGAACCTGAAAATTTTAGTCACTTCACATAATAGAAGCTCATGTCTCATGCATGTAACAAGCCAATGTGGGTGTTCTTCATTAGCTGGAAGCATTTTTCTGTGAGGTGTTTCAGAAACCCTGGCTCATTTACTATATTGCCAGGGTCTCAAATTCTATTCCATTAGTGAAAAATGGATAGGAAAATATAGTCTCTGACTGGGAGACCACATCCCTATAACAACTGTGCTGCAAGGAAGGGGGAATACAAATATTGATGGGCCATTATTCTTTATCACACAAACTCAGAATTGTTGTGGGGTTTCACTGCTAATAAGTGGTAGAGAAGGGATTTAAAATCCAGCATGTCCGAATCCATGGGATGCCCTGTAAATTATTACATCTTGTGCCTTTTTTTTATTTTTTATTATTTTTTTAAGATTTATTTACCTATGCATACAAGAACTGGGGTACAGGCCAGAGTCATGGGAAGTGAGAGGATTCACCAGAGACAGAGTGGGGAGCAGAACAGGCAGAACAGAGTGACTGAAGTACACTGCTGAGGGGAGCAGCGGGTGAGGCAGGAGAGGTCTGCTACACCATGTGGGTGCCCTCCCTGGCTGGGGGTTGAACTTGCACTGTTGTGCTGCATGTGCTTCACAGTGCAGCACTCAACCCACTGCGCCATCAGGGAGGCCCACATCTTGTGCCTTTTTAAAAGGAAATTATTTTATTTTTAAAGAATAGAAACTCACCTGATCTACCTCATGACCTCGAATCAGGCATTGCAAGGTAGAAGTACTAGGACAGTACAAGGCAATTCCCTTGCTTCAGAATTCACTTTCGTACATGTGTTTCAGCTTCAGGTGTTCTGAAAAGATGATAATGATGTTCACAGTTTACTTTAGCAATTTTGACCCTCATTCCCATCTTCCAACTAATTTTTTTCCTTGATACGCCCATGGTCTACTACTCTGAAGCCCCTAATTTCTCTGACTTGCTAGGAAATTAATTCACCCTTTGTTTTCACACATACTACAACAGGTGGGTTTGAGGGCACACAAAAATCAGTTTATTCAAGCAGCTACATATTTTAAAAGCAAAAAAAAACAATAACAACTGGTTAATTACAAAAGTATTAACTATCTGTTTTAAACTAGTTATTTGATCTACCACCAACTTCTATCCTCAGAAATGCTTGGGATGCTAGCTTTATCTATAGCTGGAGTTAAAAGAAGTATCTGTATTGCCACGTACCCATGTTCTGTTATATAGTCCTTACCTTTCTTTATTTACCCCAATTCAAGTACTTCTTTCCCAGAATCTCTGATTGGTAAATTCCCAGATTGTTTTTAAATAATTGAGATCGGTGATGTTTGCTAAAAACACTCAAATCAATAAAAAGTTCCTGGTGTGGCTGAAGAAAGTTTTTACATATAGTGGAGACCAAGTGTTAACAAGGTTAGGATTTCAACTTCTCTCCTGACCTTGACTCAAGTTTTTATTTTTTCCTCTGGAGAGAAGACTATTTGTCTCTTAGCCAAACCTTGAAAAGGGCTGAAAAAATCAACCTTATATAGCAAGAGTTTCCCTTATGTGTTTAAACTGTGCCCATGACTGAAATTCAGATATACCCTTGTTTGTAAATTTACTTGCATGAGGGACCAGGAAATTTCCTGGGGAAGAATTTGCTCCTAATGGAAATGAAGTTATGCCTGTGTGCTTAGTGAAACTACTGAGCTTTAGTGTAGAAGAAGGGAACTGATTTGGAAGACACTGTGGTATCTGTCATTTGGCTGTATCCTTAATTCAGCACCTGTTAGAGTGTAAATAAAATAAGAGAATCACTCCCTCCACTTCACAGCAGAACTCTATATTTTGGTGCCACTCCAAGTGGCAATCCACTGAGACCAGAAGCAGTGCCAGGCAGAAGCATGGGGGCCAATGGATACAGTGGCCCCCAACAAAAGTTTGTTATGGAGGCAATGAGTTAAATCTCAGAATGTCAAGGTAATTTGTCAGTGTCAAAAAGGAATAACCCACACTTTGCTAACTCTCTTCCTTAATACCTGCAGAGGTGTTGTTTTTTTCCCCCTCCTGAGACTTCTGGAGGATATCTCACAGGCATGCATAAGTAAGTACAGTCAGAAAGCATTTGGTGTCTGCCACTCCCCATTCCTTCCACCCTTCCCTTAGCACTTCAGTAGACTTTTGCAGACATTGCCCCAACCCCAACTCCTAAAGAGAGCACTGCATCAGGAGGCTTGACAGAAGCAAAGGTCATTTACTGATACTAGAATGAACACAGATCTCTAAACCCCCCGAAGTCTATATTCTCTTGACACGAGGGCATGAACATAAGTCATGTAAGAAAGTCATATTCTTTGAGCTAGAAAAGACTGGTGTGAAATAAAAACTTACCCAGGTAGACATGGGATTTTAAGGACTTAGAGCTTCAGTTGAGTGAAGCCAAATGTGGATGATTAAATCCACAAAAATAACTGCTTCATGTTATTATTTTTCAGGAGTTTTGTTGCCTTCGTGATGTATTAAAATTTCAACACAGAAAATTCAGTAGTATCTTCACTTTTGACCCAGGAGAAGAAGATCACACACTCTTGAATACGGCTCCTCTCTAATGAGGCCCGGGGAGCATTAACCACTTCTTCTGCTGTCACTTTGCATCGCTACTGAGGATTCTACCCCAATCCTGCAAACCCACTTCTAAAATGCTCTCTTTAATCAAATTGTCACAGCAAAGGGTTAATCTTGATAGAACATTGCCTTTTTATTGGGGCACAGATAATTCAAGACAGAGAAGTGTGGGAAATGTGTAGGAAAATGGAGAAACGTGAAAAACTCAAGGAAATACATATTCGGAAGCATCACCACTCATTCATTCATTCATTGAACAGTTATAGAGTAACTATTTTATATTAAGCTCTATCAGAATGGTTATTTGTTGACAATGTATAGTTAAATGAGCACCTAATCATTAACATATGACTGGATTTCTCTTCAGAAACGCCAAAGATAAATAAAATTGATTTGGTATATTCGTTCTAATGTAGATTCTTCTTCCTCCACCAAACCCCTCCCCCCTCCATGTAAAATTACAATAGATGGTCCAGGAGAGACCCAGTTGTTCTTCTTTCCTGAGGTAACATGGTTTACAACACTGTATATGACTTAGGGGAATAGGTTCACACCTCCTCAGATGTAATGTTACCACACTACCTCCACCATCAAAACACCCACAGTCCTTTACCTGAGGCCATTGGGCCTCTCTTTTTTCCTCTCCCCCACTCTCCCTCCCTCTCTAGTAGCCTCAGTTCTGCAGTCATATTTCTTGGGGACTGTTTAGTTTTTTTCAGTTCCTTTGTTTTGTTTCTTTACAGTCCACATATGAGTGAAATCATCCTATATCTGTCCTTCCCTTCTGACTTATTTCACTTAGCATAATCCCCTCCACTTCCATGCATGTTGAAGAGACCCAATTTTGGGAGGCATATACATAACTACCCAAAGATGTTTACATCTTATTTCCTGAAATCAATGAACATGTTAGATTACATGGCAAAAGTGAATGGAGATTGTCAATTAGGTTGCTAATTAACTGACCCTGAAATGAGGAAATGATCATGGATTCTCCAGGTGTTTCAATGTAATCACAATCTATGTAATTATAAGAAAAGAAGGAAGGCAGAAGAGAGAGAAGCAGGATAATGTAGCAAAAGAAAGACTTGACCTGACGTTGCTGGCCTCGAAGATGGCGGAAAGGAGCCATGAACCAAGAATATAGGCAATCTCTAGAAGCTGGAAAGGAAAAAGAAGCAGACTGTCCTGAAAGATTTCCGAAGGAATGTAGCCCTTTTTCCCCCTGATTTAACCCAGATCCATTCTGGTCTTTTGCCCTCTAGAAATGTGAGATAATAAATTTGTGTTATCTTAAATCATCAATTTGGTGGTAATCAGTTATAGCAGCCATAGGAGAATGAAATGAAGACACTAAATAATTATCTAAATCAATAGTTCTCAACCTTGATTGCATAACAGTCACTTGAACAGTTTTTAGAATCCAGATGGTCAGGTTACACCCACAGCAATCAGAGACCAATGGGGTAATATTCAGGCATCAATATATTTTATGCACTTCAGGTAATTCCATTGTAGGGTGTGATTGAGAACCACTGTTCTGAATAAATTCTGTGTATCATTGTATTTTTTTGAACTTTATATATTTTTTAATCATTGTATTTTAAATGTGAAAATCTTATTTGATGGAGAAAAATCTCTCCTTACCTATTTCTATCAGTTTGTCCTTCAGCAGGGCAAAGAAAAATAAAAAGATACTCAATTTCAAGAACTCCTGGGGCATGAGGCCAGGTGAGAAAATCTTCATATGATCTCCCAATCAGTTAGAATGAAAAGTGAGGCATTAGCTGAGGCTAGCAACTTGTCTCTGTTCTGGCAGATCCATTCTATTCTGTATCTCTGGATATGAATTTATTTATAAAATGCTATTTGTTTTGTTTTCAGCAATGCACATAAAAGTCATTGGAAGATGGACAAATGTTGCCAAGTGAGTCTTAAAAGGCATCCTACCCAGACTTCCACATAAGAATTACATGCCCAACCTAATAGACCTATTACTTACCAGACAGTGTGAGTTATGTCTGCATTAGTGGCATCAGCAAGCTGGAGGCTGAAGTTTTAACTCTATTATTTTCTGACGCTTTTAACATAAATGAATTATATACACTTTGAACCTCATTCATCCTAAAGATTCAGGTACATTTACTGTCACAGATTAGCTATGCCGTTTGAAAATGTGGGCCCAGACAACCATATTAAATCCTCCTGATCACTACAGAGCATGCCATTGCATTGCCAATCTAGTGTGATGATGTTCTAGATCCTTAACTGACTGTTTTGTGATCTGGTAAGCACTGGTGGATTTCCATACATTTTGGAGAGCAAAGGAAGACAAACAGAGAAAGGGTGTTTTTGTCCAGGAAGGTAGAACACGTATACCTGCTGTCATGATCTCATATTCCCTGGTTAAGGTTTGGTTCAAGGAAGAACAAATGCTTTCTGTAGAGGTGACTTCAAAGACCTGAGTAGGAAATAAGGGGCCAGGATCAGTGGTGTGGTGGAAGTGACTTGTAATAGGTCACTAGCAATTATGTTGTACAACTCTGCAGTCAATAACGTCATGATGCTAGCTTAAAATTGGCCATGATGGGACCATTTATACCACAGGCATTGGTAAATGCTAAAATAAGTTCTCTCTCCTTCCTTTCCAATCCACAGAGTTGGTTATTAAACATTTACCATCACAATAGGACTTACAATGCAGTAAAGCAGACTGGATCTGAGAGGTATGAAAGAAAGAGGGGTGTTTTGTTTGAAAAAGATTTGGGTGAACATAACTGCTGTCTATGGGAAGAGGGCTCATAGACTTTACTTTTCTAAAGGGTAAATCAGCATCACTGTGCACAGATGTGTGTGAGGGGGCATTCCATGGAAACCAATTCAGCTCAAATGAAATTATTAATATTCAGTACCATTCAAATGGGGAAATTTTTTCTCAAGCAATATTGAGCCTCTTCATCATCGGAAGTGAGTGATAATAGGTTATAAAACCAACAGGCAGATATATTATTATAGAGGTATTTCAAGTATTAGACAGCAAACTGGATTGAAGTATTTGACATATGATGTCTTTTCCAACTCTTTTAAGATAATTTGAATTTTGCGGAAAAGTATTGCATTTTGAAGAATTAAAGGAGGTCGCAGGATTGTGGAGCTCAAAACCAGTAAGAGGGGAATTATTTTCTAAGAGTACAGACAATGTTCTCGTTCTAATATTATCTTCCTGCTAGTTTACAGTCCTCACTCTTCCCCAAGGCAGTAACTTATAGGAAAACAGGCAGAACATGAAGCTCTCCATGCCGCCTTTCAATCCTTTCCCCACTACAGACTGACATAGTAAAAGAGTGTCTTTATTTAATCAGTTCTCTGTTGTATCTTAGAAGAGATAATACAAGATCTTGTTGGTTTTTTTTTTTTTTGGTCAAGTGCCTCTGAACACTCAAATATTACCCAACCAGGTCTCCCAAAGTAAATTAAAGTAAGCATTCTACTTAGGAGGGAAAAAATCACATTAAGTTAAACAGGCATTGGAAACAATTATTCTATAGTAGAAAGAGTAGTTACATGTTTACAGTGCTTGAAACTGTTCTACAAAGTCATGTCAAGCATAGCAGACATGAAAAAAACAAAAGAAACAGGAATTTTACTATATTAAATGTCCTTTTCTAGTAGCTCTTCATGATTCTCTTTAGTTCACTGTCCATTTTCATTAATCCAATTGTGATTTCTTTAAGTCCAGAGGGGCATGAGTCAGTATCGATTTCCATGGTTTGGATTGTTGTCCACTTACAGGGGTATTAGAGGTATTCACAGGAAGAAAGGCACCTGGCTTTTCAAGTGCCCTTTCTTTGACCTCAATCCATGTGGCTGTTGATAGAATGGAGTAAAAATTGTGTGTGAATTGTGTGTACAGCTATTAACGTGATATAAGCGGCTATGAATGGTATATATATGTCAAGGGGGTTGGTGATACTTGGATCATGTTTTGAATAACAAATAGTTTAGGATTAAAACAAAACTATAAGAGAGCATTTCTGCACTGGCAGAGAAAGGGCTTCTAAAAATCTACTTCTCCAAAAATGAAACATAAATATAGGAAAAATTGTCCAAATGAACTTTCTCAAAACTCTGGAAATTAACCAAAGTGTTTCAACAATCCAAAAACGATTTATTAAAGACAAATGGGCCTCAATAAGAGCAATGAGTTTTATGGTACTTTAACTTGTTGTGTTTGCATTTCCTACTCCCCAAGTAAGCAGTAGCCTTAAAAACCAACAGCTTTTTTTCATATAAGGGAACCAAATAAGGATCAAGGAAAGGAATAAGAACAATAGTAATAATAATAAAGACACAAAAACCAAAAATGAAAAGACAAGGACAAATTGGGACACTTGGTGGGGAGGGGGGAGAGGGAGGGTTGAGGGAAGATGGGAGCACGGGGGACTGAGGTGATGGTGCACTGGTGATATGGTGATGAAGAATCCATGGGGATTACAATTGATGTCAAATATATATAAATTAAAGGGAAAAAATAGAATAAAAAATAAATTAATTAACATGGAAAAAAATAAAATTTATAGCTATGTGAAAAAAAAAAAACACAAACCAACAGCTTCACAACTCTGGTAGTTGTGAGAAACAGCAGTCTGGCAACCACTGGAAGAGGCCAAAATACATGCTGAGCTTCCCCATAAATTTCTATTTTCAGAGAATTAGAATTTGTCATTTGACCTGCCTGACAGCTTCCTAGAATCTCCATTTGCTATTTGTCATTATTTGACCTGATTCTCAGTTCATTCTGTATGAACAGTTGTAGCGGCAGGAAGGGCAGCACTGGAGCAGGGTTCGGGATGGTTCTGGGCAGATGGGTCAAGGAAGGAGTCTCTTGGAGCCCTCGGTGGCTTTTCATACTTTATTTAGTAGAGGTGGCCA